>PVKE010019744.1:0-28178 GCA_004027555.1 Craseonycteris thonglongyai | reverse complement strand
TGTGACTTCTTCTACGAAGCCTTCCTGGACTCTCCCAGGTAGAAGTGATTGTAGAGCCCTGTGCATAGACTACTACAGTGACCTCACAATGCGTGTAGTGCCAGTCTGTGGAAGTCTGGGCCCTCCATGAGACCATGAGCAGTGTGGGGGCTCCTGACTCAGCTTTGTTGTCTGAACAAATGCTTATGGAATTTAAAGAGCTGCTTTTCTACCTCAAAAAAAAAAAAAAGAAAAAAAAAAAAGGTGTATGTTGGGGGACAAAAACAAAACCCTCCCATGCTCTGTTCAGCTCCAGTCACTTTCTAATACGGAGGGCTGCATAGATCCTTAGATATTATTTGTTCATTAATTCAGTCAGCAAAACAATTTGAGGTCCTCCTAGTGCAGGGGATGCAGGAGAGAATAAAACAAGACAAAGTTCCTGGCCTCTGAGCTCACCTTCTAGTGGAGGAGAAAGACAACAAAGTACATTCCATACTTCTAAGCAGTGATAAATAGTATGAAGAACATTAAGCAGGGGTAGCAATTGATGGAAGAGGTCTATTTTAGGCAGTGTGGTTAAGGAACTCTCACTGATGAGGTAACATTTGAGTCAAGCCAAGAGCTGGACAGAGTGAAGCTCTGATCATGCATTTATCTGGGCGAAGGCTTCCGGGTCTCGTGCAAAGCCCCAGAGCTTGGAGCAGGCTCAGTGTGTTCTAGAAGCAGTGAGAAGGCCAGTGTTTGCAGTCAGGGGATCCAGAAGCCGACCTTGAGATGAGGAGTCATGTGCAAGTGATTTATCAACTGCTCCATTAGGGGTCAGGGTAGGGAGTAACCTAAAAGGGCACAGCGGAATCAGGCAGGGAAGGGGAGACCAAGCAAAGGTCTGATGTCAGACAGAAGTCGCAGAGGGTGGGCTCAGCCTGATCCCGCAGGGGGCTCTGGCGCATGATGTAAGCCTTAGAGTTTGATCCAACCTAAGGCAAGGTTGCTGTGACTTTCATGCTCCCATCAATCCTTGGTTTGGGGTCACCCCAGGGAGATGCGAATTCTCAGCTGCTTCCTGTGGGCAAAGTGGGCTCCAGTAGGCTGAGAGCAGCCCCTGCCACCCGCCCCCCCAAAAGCCATGGGTATTGGCTGTTGGAGGCACAAGCATACAAAGCTGGGGACCACACACACAGTGAGGGGAAAAGAGAATCTGGGTGGAACAGTAATATTGTTTGTTATAATCAAGAAGGTTGAAGAACAGAAGTCAAGGGGGAAGAATTATAAGATGAGATCTGAACCCCTGAAACCAGATTAGGTTAACCAACATCTGACTTTCCTCAGTCATTGAGGAGGCAATGTGCCAAGCTTGAAAACTTTCTTGCATTTTAGGGTGCAGTTCTAGACACTGAGATGTAAGTGGAAGTGTATTGGAGGCATCTGAGAAAGCACTGATTTCCTGATGGAGGCACCACCTCTTCCTCCTTGCTGCTCCCTTGCCTGGAATGTAAACCTGAGGTTGGAGGTAAAGCAGCCATCTTGTAATCAGGAGGTCACAGTGAGGCAAATGTGAGAATAAAAGCTTCATGCTAACGATGGTGGAGCAGAAAGACATAGGGGCCTGAGACATACGGGCACCAGCATGGGATTCCCATCACCACACTTCTTTTTTCTGGAGGCCAATAAATCCCTATTTGATGAAGTCATTGACTGTTTATTACATGCAGCTGAGCATCATCCCTAAGAGAGATGTCCTCCAGTCTGTATGGCTCTATAGAGGCTCCTACCTTATCTGAGAGCACTTGCTCCTAATCAGGTGCCCTGCGCATTCCTGCACATGCGCAAGACTGCACAATGGGCACTGGCATCTTAAAGTTTCTGAGAATTCCTGCAGTATTAAACCTGTAGTTTAACTTGAGCATAGAATCCTCCAAAATTATTTGACCACAGAACATGTTTTGACTTGGAATCACTACTTCTATTAGTTAGGACACAGCGTCCCTGGTGTGCCATGAATGGGTTACAGGCATGTTGACCTGTTCAACCACTCAAAACCTTACCACCGCCTAGCACATATTGGAAGACTTAGATAGTTACTCTGTAAACATCCTGAATTTGGTGATAATTCTTTATGTGGCTGAAGTTTTATTCAAAGCATCTGCTGCCAGAAAGGGTATGTCATGGCCACATCAGGCCACCCTCCCCCAATATGCCCCTCAATTCATCTCAAGTAGTCTGATTATGACCTTAGTCATGGCTTGTTTCACAACTGCAACTTTTTGTTTTGAAAGTACAGATAAAGGGATGCCAGGATAGCTCAACCAGGTTGAGCACTTGCCTTGCAACTGTGAGGTCCAGGGATCGAATCGTGGCCCAGCCTGTGCAGACCCATGTGCTGAACTGCGGCACTGAACTGAGGCGCAACCACCCTGATGGCAGGGAAGGTCCGCACCTCCCATGCAGGAGGCCCCCAGTTCTGTTCCCTCCCTGTGAGGCCCCACACCCACCTGTGTGCAATAAAACTGTGTCACAACTAATGATGTACAACTATGGAGACTGATCTGGGCTCTCCCCACTTCTCTCTTTTTTTCTCACCTTCTCTCAAACAATAAAACTAAACAAAAAAAAAGTATAGATACGATATTGATGTTTCTCTCACTTAACTTTCTCTTATTATCCACATTTTCTAACAGAAGTATGGATGTTATTACTATTTAATGGTAAGTGTTTCCACATTGAACTTTATTTTGTTAATATTCTCAGTTGTTATGTCTTGGTTGAGTGAAGGACTATGGATTTTTAACACTGCCATTTAACAGAGTTTGATTCTTGATGGGAGTTCAGAATAAATTATTGTTTGCTTTTAAAAATGAGAAAAATGTTTCTAAAGTTAAACATATACCTACTCTTACCCAGCAGTTGTAGTCCTAGGCATTTATTTACTCAATAGCAGTGAGTGTATAATATGTCCATAAAAAGACATGCACAAGCATGGTTGTAGCAGCTTTATTCATAATAGCCCCCAACGGGAAACCACGTAAATGTTTATCAACACATGAATAAATTGTGATATGTCCACACACTGGAATACTACTCGGCGATAAAAAGAAACAAACAATGGCTACATGCAACAACAAAAGGATAAATTTCTCAAACATGATGCTGAGTTGAAAAGCCAGATAAAAGAACACATACTGTATGATTCCATTTATACAAAGTCCGCAAAAAGGCAAATCTCACCTATGGTGATAGAAATCAGAGCAGTGTTTACTTGGGAAGAGATGAAGCTGATTTCTGGGAGGATGGAAATGGTCTATCTTTGGATCTGGAAAAATTCACTGTGCACTGAAGATTCATGTGCATCACACACCTCACTCTGTGTATTTTGTATCTCAATGAAACAATTAAAAATAAAAACAAAACCCAAAAATAACTTAAAATAAATGAATCAAATCAGTTATTCAAGAGACTGTAAGAGTTTACACTTTTAGAAAATTGATTTTCAGAATATTTTTATTGTACAAGTAATAGCTATGTTGTAAATTTTTGGATTTTAATTATTAAGTTAAATAAAAATTGGTATTTAATACTTCTATTTTGCTTACTGAATTCTTTCTGTTTTTAAATTTAATGCAATATATGTAAGACATACTTAGAGAGGTAGAAGACCTATAGGTATAAAGGCCTATAGTAATCATACCGTATTTTCCGGCATATAAGACGACTTTTGAAACGAAAAAAAGTCAACCGAAAATCGGGGGTCGTCTTATACACCGAGTATATCCCGAAAAACATCTCGATATGCCGCTAAACGAATTTTCCAACTCGATCCCGAAAATCGTCTGGATATGCCGCTAAACGAATTTTCCAACTCGATCCCGCACCAATCACTGCAAGGCTGCTCGGACCGCCTCTCTACGGTAAGTACTTTATACTTAAATAGGTTTAATTTTGATGGATAATTATTCTCCCATCACAATAGACAACTTTATAATTAAAACTGGGATGTCATCAGAATCACTTAACACAGTAGCACATACACACAAAAATGTTTGTGGTTCAACAGGGAATAAATATACCAAGGGTGATCTCGCATGTATACTCTGGGTCCCGCTAGTTCTATCCTCTGGCTCAGAAGTCTTACGTCCTAAAAAACTCATCATGTGAAGCAAAGTGGCCAGGCCATCTCTGCCTACACCTAGCTGCAAGCCAATCAGACCATTAACGTTCCCCTGTGACCCTGTCCTAGTGAGACTGTCCAAAGTCCCGGTGAGAACCATCCACACCCAACTGGCATTTCCCAGATTCTACCCTGAAATTCTTTCCTCAATCCACCACCTGCATTGTGTTGCTTTCCAAACCACCTTGTTCCCATGTTGTATACCATATGGAAACATGCCCCTTCTCACCTTCCCTGAGAATTCACATAGTATCAACAATGTTGAATGAATGCATCAATACTCTGATCCTCCTAGAATTTTACATTATTCTTTTATGTCCCAGCATGAGCCCAGACAACCATACCAAAATAATGACAGACTGGACTGAACATGTTATAGTCTTCAAAAACTAGAAAAGATAGCATCTTGTCCTATTGCAATGTACTACTATAATATTATTTTGCACAGGCTGCAGGTGAATTCACTCTTTGATTTGTGATGCATTTTTCTTTCATAAAATCATCCCTCTTTAAATATCATATGAACTAATCTAAGTTGTCATTAATATATGTGGCTGGCCAAGCTCTTCATATTTCCCTTGAATCTTAATTCCAAGACTACATAGAACCCAATTTCTAAGCCAATGCTATGCTATGATCATGGCTCTAGAAAAACAAAAGCTCACACTTCAATCCATTTCATAGCATATGAAAGTATAATTTAAAAGAAAGCTCACTACTAAGAGAAGGAAGCATAAAATAACATATATTTTTTAAAAGGCCATCTCTGCCTACACCTAACTGCAAATTGTTCAGCTACTGCACAAAAATATTGATCTTTGGCAAATATCTATCATTGCAAAAAACAAAGTTTTCTTTTTTGAGCTCTGTTACAACACTTTCAGGCAGAGCTCAAGAAACTGGTTGCAAGGTCCTGCACTTAATAGCCAAAGTCAAAAATATCTCGCCCACTTTCAGAATCACTCATTTTACCTGCCCCCAGGGGCTGAAGAAGCAAATAGAAAAGTTGTCACTTCCATACAATTCTACGGACACATTGGGACCATCTCAGATGATACAGAACCAAAGCTAATCCAAAGGCCAGAAAAAGCTTTCTCTGAGGATGAAGACTCTATAGTTGTCAGGAACGATGGTCAGTTAGAAGCACCAGCAGAATTCTCAGAACCCAGTGAGGAGGAAATAGTCAGAGGTCAAAGAGCACCTTTAATTGACTAAGATATGCGACCACAATCTTTAAAAAACTCACTGGGTGAGTTTGTGGTCTCGTGGAGTGGCTTTACTTCACAGGTTCATTCCAAAACACCTGAGAGTTGAGTAGCATGTTCTTTCACTCACAGAAACTCATCATCTTGAAAGACAGCCTCGAAGATCTGAATGCCACAATAAACAATGTGATCAAAATGGCGAATGAAACCCCAAGTCTCTCAGCCTCGTATGTCTTCCACCTTACGTGAAATAGAACAATAAAACTACTCTTTGCTCTTTCATACAGAAATGGGTTGATTCCCCAAAGAAGAGTTTTGTCAAGAGTTGGTGAACTTAACACATAATAAAAATAAAATCTGAAGATTCTGAGACAGTCTTACTTTGCAAAACTTTATGAAGGATAGTAATTGGCTTTAAAATCTGACTTATCTGATTGACATTTTTGAGTCTCTGAATGAACTTGATAAAAAATTGTAAATATCATCTGAAAGGACTTTTGTGCAGTAGTGGGTTAATTCAAAAGGCCTGGGTTTCCATAACGCTGGATATTTCAAAGGTCAGGGGCCCATGACCAGCTCCTGAATGATAACCTTTGAGTCTTGGCAATCCTGCCTGATGAAAGCATTTTTTGTATTGCTGAGTCCTTGGACCATGCTGCATTAGGCTGACCTCTGGGGGCCTGGAGATTTAGCAGCTCACGTTAGTCATGTGAGTGCTGCATCGCAGTAGAATTGACCTTTAATTAAAAACCCTGGACACCAAAACTAGGTGAGCTTCCTCGGTGGGCAACACTTTGCCCATATTTTCATACATCATTACTGGGAGACTCAGGTTCTCTCTGTGTGATTCCACTGGAAGTGACTAGAAGCTTGGCCTGGTTTCTCTGGACTTCCCCCAATTGCCTTTTCCCTTCATTAATTTTAATCTATAATCTTTCAATGTAATAAACCGTAACCATGAATATCCCAGCTTTTCTGAGTTCTGTGAGTCGTTCTAGCAAATCATGGAGACCGAGGGTGGTCTTGGGGACTCCCAACCCAATATTAATATGTGCTAACCACATAATGAATTCAAAGAAATAACTTACCTTTGAAGAGGTGAAATTACAAATGGTTTCCCAGTGAACTAAATTGAAGTTATTATTTGAATCCTAAAGAAAAGGTATTAAGACTAATAGAGCAGAGTCTGTGTATGTTGGAAGAAGATTTCATCATACTCTTAAAACATTTGACTTAAACAAAGCACTATTGTATTCTAAAGCCCTTTATATTACTATAAGAAATTTTAACATGAGGAGATGCCAGGATAGCTCAGCAGTTAAATGCTTGCCTAGCAATTGTGAGGTCTGGCGTTCAATTCCTGGCCCCAGCCTGTGCAACCACATACGCTACACTGTGGTGCAACTGGTAACTGCTGGGATGGCTTGGAGGAGGCGAAGATTTTGCCGCCCAGGCCCTTGGCCCTTGGTTTGGTTCCCGCCCCACACGAGCCCACATCCACCTGTGTGGAATGAAACCATGTCACAGCTAATGATGAACAACTATAAAGACTGCTCTGGGCCCTCCCCTCTTCTCTCTCTCTCGCTCTCCCCACCTCTTGCTCAGCTTCTCTCAGAACAATAAAAATCTAAAAAAAAAAAAAAAAGGAAAAGATATTTCAACATTACATTTTGTCAAAAAAAAAGCAGAATTGTTAGATTTAGAGAACAATTTCATCATTAGTGTCAAAATTTCAAAGGATCCTAATTCTATTAAGAACAAGAAATGAGTTTCCGAAATTGGAAGAAAAAGTGATAGATATCACTGCCATTTACAGCATCTATTTGTGGAAAAATGTTTCTGTCTGTGGTGAACTTGAAGAGAGCATAGTTAGATTACTATTGTTAGGAATTTTGTAGCCATTTCAAATTTAGAATCTATATTTAAAATCATGTTCCTTTCTCATCAACAACTTAAAAATATGTTATCTTGAAGTTTTAGTCTAACTCAAATTTATTATTCTAAATGCTTTGCATTTTATTTATTTTCATAATTATGTACTATCACGAAAATGTAATTAGTATTTTCACCCAGTCCTACACAGACCTACCCAAATCTTGAGTTCACCATAATATGCATATAAATACTACCATTTTCTACATGTCCCATTAGGTGAAACATGCTGGGAAGTGCTGGGTTAAAAGAGACTGATTGCTATAAAACAAAATTCAAAATAACGGTGGCTTAAAAATATAGAATTGTATTTCCTCCCAGGTAACAATGTAAAGCTAAGCAGTCGGGGGAATGGCATGGAGCGCTCTTAGCTCATCACTCGAATGCGTTCCTGCCAGCAAGAAGGGGAAAGAAACCATCATCGATCTAGTTCACATATCTCCCTATTTAGCTATTCCCTTCCCTGCCCTGTTTCCCATTCACTAGGCGTCAGGGCAGGGAGCATCTCTCACTAGAGCAGTCATGGAGCCAGACAGACGTGAACCCATCTCTGCTGATTACAAAGTTGGAGATTTGGGCAGGTACTCATTCTCCCAAAGCCTTAGTTTCCTTGTGTGTAAAATGGAGAGAGGAAGAGAATCAACCTCAAAGGATTGTGGGAGAATTAAATGAGGGATGCAGGTAAAGAAAGCACTCCGTACTGTGCCTGGCATATGGTGTGGGCTCATAGAGCTAGTTTCTCTGCATCCCTAGTATCCAGCACGGAGCCTGGAACAGCGGGCCTGCCTCAGCTTTGGTTGAGGTGAACTGAACTGAATTGGGCTCAGGGGGAGGACGTTAATCCTCCAACATGGGAATCCTGCCCCGGGTGCACAGCAGGGTCTGGCAGCCACAGAAAGCTCGAGGTAAGGATTTTTTAGGAACTGACCTTTGGAAGTTAGGATCATGTGTCCTGGAGTGCTAAGGACATGGACAGTGTGATGACAGCATCTGCTATATTAGACACCACTGTTACGTCTTTAGGGAAAAGTCTCTAGGTGGATCCTAAATTTTGTCTGGGCTGGGGACAGAATATCATCAAAAGTGGGCAGTGGTGAGCAGAAGAGAACGATTATCCTCTTGGACTTCCTGTTATCCCTCCAAATCTATTCTCCACATCTTCTGTCACAATAATAGTTTACCTGGGAAGATGGTCAGCCTGTTAGAACATTTCCCAGCCTCCCCTGCAGCCAAGTTGCGGCCCTCTGACTCAGTTCTGACCAGTGGGATATGATAGAAGGGATGTGCGTAACTTCTGTTATTGGCTAAAAAGGAAATTGATTTTCCTTCACTTCCTTTCTTTCCCCATTCCTGCAAGATGAGAACACAGACATGGCAAGAGAGCAGCCTTGACCATGCGGATGAGGACAACCCCCTGTGGGAAAGCAGAGCGACAACATGGAGAGAACCTGGGTTCCTGGATGGCCGGCCTGTCAGCCAGGACCACTCACCCTAAGGCCGTTACATAAATGAGATCAACGTTTACCTTATTCAAACCACCACAGGTTGGGGTCTCAGTCATGGAGGGTTAGCTTGCTGCAGGCCCTGGGGCAAGTAGCCTTTGATTAAGGCCAGAGAGCACACCCTGGGCACCGAGGAGCTGACTGAGCATTCAAAACCATTCACACAACTGGGTGTGAAGGAAGCCTCTAACGAGAAGCAGGTGTCCACACTGGAGAAAGTGGGTTATCCAGAGGAAGGTGGCTGCATGGCAAAATGCAGACCTGGGGCCAGTTCAGGGAAAAGGAGGCAAGAGAAGCTGGCTGGTCTCATCATAGAAGACAGGATCTTCACAAGTGAAAGGCAGAGTTTTCTCTTCTGCCTGGAGGAAAGACCCAGATCCATTATAGCCCCACAGCAGTGAGCAGTGAGCAATGGCAAGGCTTAGCTTGGGCCCTGAGTGGCTGTGGGTGTGGGACCTGCCAACTAGAATAGGAAGCCCAGGCTCTGCCAGAGAATGAAAGCCAAATAGCAGATCTGCAGCTTGGATTAGAAATTTAAAGCGACAAATGCAAGTGGCAAAGGAGAAGGTGTTTTAGTTGGGATATGCATTTAGCTGAAGAAACAGAGGCCTAAGGTCGCAGTAGCATCAGCGGCACAGAATTTCCTTCTCTGCCACCCAGTTGTGTGGGCATGAGAGGTCAGGTCTGGAATGGTGCTCTTTGGCCTGATGGCCAGCCTCCTTCTTCCGACTTGTTGCTCTTTGCACGCATGCCAAGTTTTATTTTTAATGTGGTTAAACTGAAAGCACATTTCCTGGAACTTCTCTCCCTAGAGAGTCCTATGTGAGGGAGGGCTAAAAGAGGAAATGTAAGGAGGAGGAGCTGAAGGTGAAGCAGCAACCGTTATTTTCTGAAGGGGGTGACAGACGGATGCAGAGGCACTTGGTGGGTTCCAACTTGACCTCTGTGCACACTCAGCTCCTCCTTCCAGAGGCTGAAGCCCACGGAAGTGGGCGCTACCCAGAGGCTGCCACCTCCCATAGATTTCTGCATGAGTTCCCCTTTCTAGTGGCTGGACATACCTGGGTTCTCTACTTCTCAGGAAGCTCCAAGGATGTCCACCTTGGATTGTTTTTCAGAAGGATTTGTTACTGATTCCTTCTCTGATTCCCCATCTCCCCTCTCTGGACTTTCACTTCTCAGCTTCTCCTATAGTTGGGCAAAGTCTAATTCCTATAATAAACTCCTCATGCAGTCAGTGTAAATCAAATCGGTTCCATTTTCACACTGTTGGCTTGGGTTTTGGCTTTTTTTTTTTTTCGAGTTTGCTCAGTTTTTATTCATTCAGTGAATTTCTCGCTTCTATATATTTAATACTGGGGAAGCCAGGATGGCTCAGCTGGTTAAGCGCTTGATTTGCAGCCCTGGGGACCAAGGATCAAATCCTGGCCCCGGCCCGTGCGGACCCATATGCTGAACTGGGGTGTGCTTCCCATGCGGGAGGCCCCCAGTTTGGTTCTTGCCCCCGAGTTCAGCCCCTGGTTTGATTGGGTATGCCTCCCATGCGGGAGGCCCCTGGCCCTGTTCCTGCCCTGTGTGGCCCCTGCCCACCTGTGTGGAATGAAATCATGTCAAAAACTGATGATTTACAGTTATGGAGACTGCTCTGGGCCCTCCCCTTTCTCTCTGTCTCTATCTCTGTAAACAACAATAAAACAAATCTTAAAAATAAATAAGTGAATAAAGTAGGTGCCCATTTTGCCAATTCGTTTGCTTTGCTTGCATCATGAGAATCAGAGGAAGATGATTTGTATTCCTAAAATGGAAGTGGATCTGGCATAAAGGAGGGAGAGAGGAGACAGGTACAGTTTAAAGGAGTCAAATACAATGTGGTGAATCTTAAGATGCTTGAAAAAACAAAATGCTTTTATAGATGACCATATTATTCCCAGTTTGGCTTTAAACAGAGTCCTGAGAAAATGGATCTATGGTGTTAGAAGTCAAGGGGAGTGGTTACACTTAGGGGCGTGGTAACTGGGAGGGGAACCAGGGAGCTTCTGGGGTGTTGGTAATGTCTTGTTTCTTGGTCTGGATGCTAATTACATGGATGTGGTCAAATATGTAAAAATTCATCAAGTTGTACACTTACGATTTCTACACTGGTAGGTATGTTATACTTCAAAAAAGTTTACAAAATATAAGTAAATAATAATTAAAAAAATAAAATAAAAAAGCAACCCTAAACATTTTTTCCAGGATCACATCACCTCTACGCATCATCCTAAACAATGGGTTACTTAAATACACAAATAGGTGGGTGTTTTCCCCATATCCCCACAGGTATTGTAAAAGCTTGAATCATTCTTAAAAACTCTCATCAAGTACAGCAGGAATCAAAGTGCTAATTATATAAACGTGGAGGTTGCTGGCTAGCCCATGTCCTTACTTCCCCCCAGGTGTGAAAGGTATCTTTTGAATGACCATTGCACTAATGGCAGGACTAACAAGTCAATCTTGGAGACAGAAATACCGTAGATCTCTTGGAGAGATCTTTGATGCAGACGTCTGGAGCCTGGCCCCAGAATTTGAAATTACAATTATCAAGTTCTATACATATTTTAGGGCTCCAGTGAGTGTTTTCTGAATGCAAATGTTTCTAAATCTGTGCATCTCCTGACTGTCCATCCACTTTGCTTCATTCAGTGAGGTCACTCAACTCTGTGGCAGCTGGAAGAATGCTAGGTGACCAGAGAAAACCTGAAGAATATTGACACGCTGACTACTTAGTGATCCTCAGTCCACAAAAGACGCTGGGGAAACATTGCCTGGAAACCCCTGAAATCCGGATTATTGAGCTGGACTGATGTAAGAATTGCTTTCTGGGTGTCTTCTCACCAACTGAAACACAATTGGTTTTCTTGCAAGAACATCCATTTCTCTTGGTCAGGTAGGCAGGAAAAAGCCAGATCAGGAGGAAGTTAAAAGTCACGAGGTAATTTCATAGTCTTAATTCAATTCGTCACATACGTATTGAGGGCTGGCTACATGCCAAGCCCTGTGCTAGGTACTGTGGACAGAACGCTCTGCCGCTAGAGTTTTGACGAGAGGGGTGTAGGGGTCACAATTTGGTTGGAAGCAAGTGGCAGGAGCTTGTGTTGAGTTTTGAGGTGAAGTATATGTGTGAGGTGCTTCTGGAGGGCCAACGGAAGTCTGAAGGAGGCTTCACCACCCCTTCTTGTGGCTACTAGAGCTGAAAAGAGGCAGTTCTTTCTCTCGGGTTAGAAAGAAGTAAGGTAAATCCAAATAATCTCAATAGAATGTGGTAAATGCTGGGACCGACGGAAAAAAAGAGATGACCCTATAGATTAGAGAAGTGATACTCAACAATCATGAAAGGTTGGAAGGGGTTCTCACAAGTGCGGATACTGGAAATGAGAGCTGTTTGCCATGTTTTCTGAACCCCAAAGTCAAAACACCTGACCTGAAAAGTGTTCATTTTCTCATCTACCCATTTATTTGCATTAAAATTCTTACAGGGGTTTAATAACAAAATGACACTTAGTTCTATATGTAACATATTACTTCTATTAAAAGTAATAAAATTTCAAGAACTCAGATCATGCCACCAAATCTAGGATATGCAGTGATGTTAGCTACGGTATATTTACCAACTAAGAATTTATTGTTATGCTTGCACAAGAACATACTTTTACAAAGTGTCATTTTCTTTCTCTTTTACTACATTTCTCCCCCTATATATGTTATTGAGGCACAAGTGTATGATTATTCTAACTAGTTACACATAGTAATAATACATATTATTATGTGCCCTACACAAGACAGATGTCTCTGTTAGATTAACTGACATATCATACTCCCTGTGAAGGGCATTAATTAATTCTGCGGTGGATATGAATTTTACCCCCAAGCTCAACTGATTGTTGAAAGCCTTTGATGTTAACTTGAAGCTCAGAATAGCTTCTTTGCATGTGTCTCTCAGAGAGTGTAATATTGAATTCATTGCCCTTTAAAATCTACCCAGCACTCAGGTTAGAGAAAAACTTCTGGAGAGGAACACCAAGGACGCTTTATCACTGACTCCTGCAGAAGCCGGTCTTCAGAGGCTTTGCCCTGCACTGCCCATTACTGGCCTCCTGTGGGCTCTCTGCAGAATCACGTTGCCTGAGATGTGCTCTGTGGCAGTGCCAACAGCCTTCATTGAGACTCACAGAGCCCTGAGCCCGGCCTGTGAGTCAGCTGTGTGATGTTGAGACCATTCATCTTCATGCTATACATCCTGTGTTCATGGAGACCATGGAAACGGACAGGAGAAACTGATTTCTGATCTCAGGGGCAGGAATAATGGTCCTTTTAATTCATTCAGTAAACATTTCCCTAGCATCTGCTACATGTAGGCAATGTGAGGCATGCTGCGGACATACTCAAAAATAAAATGCAGTCTGGTAGGGAACGCAGACACCAAATAACCAATTACCCTGACAGTGATTATAGTATGATAAGTGTGAACAAGAAAAAATAGAAGTGGGGACTTAGAGGTGCCAGCGGGGGTTAGGGTGGGGGTGAGAGAGGGGCTGTTTGAGACAGTGACATTTCTCCTGAGCAATTGGATGATTTTTCTACTTAATCATACTGACCCTCTTCACTTTGGCTGTTGGAAAGTTAAAAGTCAGATTCGTGACTCATCTTTAGACAGGGTATAGGATTGGGGACCTAATTTAATTTCTGAATTCAATTACTTATGGAACAAATATTGTCAAATGTCTACTGTGTGCTGGAAGCAGCTAGGCACTGAGCAGGCAACAGTAAATCAGATAAGAAGTTCCTAGGCCTCACAAGAGGGACACTTGGACAAGGAAACAAACAATTAAAGTATGATTTGTATGTACCATGCTTGGAGGAGTCCAGGCAGCAGTGAAGAAGTGGGGAGAATTGGAGGGAGGGAGTCTGTCCAGGAAAGTTACTTTGGGGGATTGAAGGCCAAGCTGAAATGTGACATTAGTAAGGAAAAGGGGATATTCCGGTGGGGTCTGTGCAAGACGCAGACGTGGGAAGAGAACAAGTGGCAAGTGCGGGAAGTTCAAGGAGTTCAGGGTGGCTGGAGCACAGCACGGAATGGGTCATGCAGCTAAAGAAGTAAACTGAGGCCAGTTTGTGCCCAACCTTATAAATCAAGGTGGTTCTGACTACCCTGAAGCCATGGAGTGCTATTTAAGAGAAGTTCCTACCCTTATTTTTCCTTTGCCTCATTTTTCTCTTATATTTTACATGTACAGCCACATACATGCACATACACACAGACACATACACAAATGGCCTTAAATCCTTTCATGAGCAAAGCAAGAGTATAACCAACTAATTCACTAAATAATATCATTAAAGAAGGCTAGCTCTGGGAAGCCGGGATGGCTCAGTGGGTTAAGCGCTCACTTTGCAGCCCTGGGGACTGAGGATCGAATCCTGGCCCTGGCCTGTGAGGACCCATGTGCTGAACTGGGGAGTGCCCCCAGTTCAGTTCTCACCGGGGCGAGACCCTAGCCCAGTTTCTGCCCTGTGCAGCCTCGAGCCAATGTATGGAATGAAACTATGTGGAAAACCGATGATGTGCAACTATGGAGACTGTTCTGGGCCCTCCCCCTTCTCTCTATCTCTGTCAAAAACAATAAAAAATAAATTTAAAAAGAAAAAAAAAAGAAAAGAAAGCTAGCTCAAGTGAAGAAAATCCAACATAACACATGCATACTAAAATACTAGACGGCCAACAAGAAAGGATATGGCCCTATTCACAGAGTATCTCTTGAAGGATAACCAAGGAGCTGGTAATAGTCATTGCCTCTGGGAGGAAAACTAGGTGAATTGGGAATAAATATGGAAGGAAGCTTTTACTGTGTGTTCCTTTTTTACCCTTTGAGTTTTGTACCATTTACCTAGTTATTAAAAGCAAAATAAAATTTAATTTTAGAATAAATAGCCATGATCTGGGGAAAGCACTAGAAATTGAAGCCAATGCTCGCTTGTAGCCTCCCTCCTGGCCCCCTGCTCACCCAGATAATCTATTAGAATGTCAGATTGGGATGATGGCATATTGATGTGAAAGTGAAAAAGAACCCAAAGAAGCCTTGCTGATGAATTAATAAGATTTGGTGATGGGTAGAATGAGGGGGAGCAAAACAGAAAACAGGATTCAAAGTGAGCCTTCCCACGTGCTCTCAGGAGGGTGTTCCTACTTCTCAGTCTTGGCTGCAACATATTAATACAGAAATAATGATGCAGTTTGCATCATAGGGTAGTAGTGAGAATTACATATGCTTGGTCCTGCTTATTAAAAGGTGAACAAGACTATACCAGATAAGGGAACTGAGACACAGACATGTCATGTCAAAGAGATTATAAGCTGGTGTGGAGGAGACAGAGAAGTCAATAGGCAAGTTTAGTACTCTGTGATGAATGTCTAAGGTGAGCATGCAGTGTATCATGGGAGGGTGGCTGTCTTAGGTTAGATTCCCTAGGAACAAAGGCTGAGATGGGGTCCTTGTGTAAGTGAATGAGGGAGGAATGGTCTCAAGTGAAACCTGTAAGGGAAGCAGGGAAGCAGGAGAGGGCAGGGAAGCAGCTAGACCAAAGGTGTGTTTAGCCCAGGGTTGGCAAACGTTGGCCTTCAGACCATGGAACACAGCCACAATTATTTTGTTTCTGTAGAATAGTCTTACCTATGGCCACTTTTGTGCTAGGAACACAGAATTGAGTGGCTGTGACCAAGACCATCTGTCTTACAAAGCTTAAAGTTGTAATATCTGGCCCTTTATAGAAAGTTTGCCCACCCCTGGCTTAGCTCATTCTATCCTGGGGTGGGGGGCTGGGGGGATGCTAGATCCTGACTAGCACTGTAGAATTGTTCCACCTGAAAACAAGGCACCTGGCCTTTTATCTGCGCACGGGGCTGACTTCAGCGCCCCATGTTAAAATGGCCCCAAACCTGGAGTTCAAGAGAGAGGGCTAGGCTAGAAATATAAATTTGGGAGTTGTCAGAATATAAAGGGTATTTACTTATTTGAATATTTAGTATTATTATTTTAATTGTTAAATTTATTGGGGTGACATTGATTGATATCAATTACATTGTTTCCAGGTGTACAATTCTAATTACATTGTCTATACATTGCATTATGTGCTCACCACCCAGAATCAGCTCACTTTCCATCACCATATATTTGATTCCCCCTCCCTACTCCCCCGCCAGCTGTCCTACCCACCCCCCATTAGTATAATTTTATTTTTTTTAGAATATGTAATACATACATTATAAAAATGTTCAAAAGGAACACAAAACTTTACAATATAAGAAATTCTTTACCCACCCTATTCCTCAGCTACCTTTCTACCCTTCAGAGACAGCTACTGTCACCAGCTTACAGTCTTCAGAGATGTTTTTAAATTGAAGAATAATGGGCATACAATACCCTATAGTTTCAGGTGTATATCATAGCAATTTGACATTTATATACATTACAAAGTGATCACCACAGTAAGTCTAGTTACCATGTATCACCATACAAACTTATTTCATTATTGACTATATTCCCTATGCTGTCCTGCAGGGAGCCGGTGCGGAGCCTGAACGGAATGGTTTCAGGGGGCCTTGATGGCAAAGCCCCGGTTGGTTCCCTGGGCTTAACGGGAGGGACTGACCTGGGGCCTTGATGGCAGGGCCTCGGTCTCCCCTTTCATCTCCCTCAGGGGGTAGTTGGGTGATTAGATATAGAAAAATGCATACGTGTAGCTTCGCATGAAGGTCAGACAGCTGGCACCAGGTGCTAGATCACAGGCTGTGAGATGAAAGGAATGCAGGGGAGAGGGTCTGCATGTTCCTGATAACAAACTGCTTGCGCTGTACTTCAGTTAATGAGTAGTTTTTGCTGTAGTTGAAAAACTCCTTTTTGTCTTTCCTTGCTCCTTGTAATGACGTAAACCTTGGCTATATAAGTGATTGAATAAAGCTATTCGGGGCTGCTCCTATTGAGGGCAGTCAGCAGATCGTTGGGGTCTGTCTTCAGTTCCCACCGCTCGAACTCAGGGACTTCGTTCAGCCAGCCTGGTTCCTGGCACTGTCCATTACATCCCCATGAGTTATTTATTTTGTAACTGAAAGTTTGTACCTCTTTTTCTCCTTCACCTGTTTTACCTCCCCCTTCTCCTCCCCACTCTGCTGAATACCAGATGGCTTCCTGTATCTAGATGGTATTTAAAGTCTGCATGATAATATCTAGAAAATAATTATAGGTGGAGAGGGATCTTCTGAATCCTGGGGCATACCAATGTTTATAGGTTAGGAAGAGGACAGAATGTAGGAAAGGAGACACAGGAGAGGCCTTTGAAATAGGAGAAAAACTGAGAGAAAGTGCCTTCTTAGATGCCAAGTAAAGAACACTTTTTAAGGAGGGAGTGACTAGCTGGGACAAACACTGTTAGGAAAATAGTTTAGGGGCAGGAGCTGGACATCCAGAAACCCACAGAGTTTGTGAGCTCAAGGTGGGGAGGAGGAACCCCTAAATATGCAAATACACATAAGCACTCATACCACGCGCATTGGTATCTTTATCTGGGACTTGTCAGTCTAGGCTGGTATACAGAGAAGTCTGGGAACACAGAGGTTAATTTTTGACAGTTTCTGTGGAATTGCATGCACAATAAATAGCCTGATTAGAAAGAGTTCAAGGGAGAGAAAAGAAATTGAAGACATTAAATACAAACAACACTTTCTAGTTGTGCTGAAAAGGGGCACAGAGAAATGGAGTAGCCGGATAATAATGTAGTCAAGAGGGGTTTTAAGAACAAATGATCTAGTGGAAATGATCTAGTACAGGGGAAAATACTGATGATGCTAAAGGGGAACACTACTAGAGTGACATTCTTGAGTTGATGAGAGGATACAGCATTTGAAACAAAGAGGAGAGGTTGAACTCTAGGAGCACGGACAGTTTGTCCACAGTACAGGTGAGAAGGCAGAGCCTGTGAGCACAGATAACAGATTGATGAATGCAGTGGTGGGAGCGCAAGGAAATTATCCCGGTGACTTCTACATTCTCAGTGAAATGGGAGGCAAGACTATCAGCTGAGAAAGAGAGAATACAGAGGAGGAGATGGTGAAGGTTTGAGGAAGGAGAAAGTATCAATTGATCATCCAGAAGAGTGGCTGAGTGAATGACTTATTTTTGTATCTTCTACAGCATCTTCATTATATCAATATGTTCTCAATGTCTATCATGTCCCAGGCACTTTGATAAACACCAATACTTTTTTTTTGTTGTTTTTTTGTTAAAGATTTTTATTTTTATTGTTTTTGACAGAGATAGACAGAGACAGAGAGAGAGAGACAGACAGACAGAAGGGGAAGGGCCCAGAGCAGTCTCCATAGTCGTACATCATCAGTTTTCAACATAGTTTTGTTCCACACAGGTGGGTGGGCACTGAGCAGGGCAGGAACTGGGCAGGGGGCCTCCCACATGGGAGTTCAGTATGTGGATACACATGGGTGGGGGCCGGGATTCAATCCTTGGTCCCCGTGACTGCAAAGCGAGTGCTCAACCTGCTGAGCCATCCTAGCTTCCCCAACACCAATACTTACTGAAAGAATGTGTGGACATATACTTCAAATACATCTCAAGTCGTAAGGTGACCAGATTTTAACATTGGTAAAGCAGGACACCATTGACCGGGGGGGGGGGGGGAGCTCTTGATTAAAAATTTGGTCTATCTCCCGCCGTTCCCTAGCTTGTCGTGCATTCTTTCCAAAAATCGGAACTTTTTAAAAACGCCGTGGGACACGGGACAAATTGTTAAAAATCGGGATTGTCCCGCCAAAAGCGGGATGTCTGGTCACCTTAACAAAAAAGTGTGCTTTAGATTTGGAGCTGAGTGCACCTTGGGCAACTTGGTCGAGTAGGATCAGTGGGGATCAAGATTTGTAAGGAAGGAATGGTGGGATAGCTCAGTGGTTGAGCGCTTGTCTAGGAATCACAAGGTCCAGGGTTCGGTTCCCGGCCCCTTGTGGCCTGTGCAAACCCATATGCTGAACTGAGGTGCAGCTGGTAATTATCGGGATGCCTCGGTGGCTAAGGTGCTTGCCTCCCACATGGGAGGCCCCTAGTTTGGTTCGCTCCATGCATGGCCCCACATCCACCTGTGTGGAAGGAAACCCATCACAACTAATGATGTACAACTATGGAGACTGCTTGTGCCCCTCCCCCTTCTCTCTGTCTCTCTGATTTCTCAAACAATAAAATAAATCTAAAAAATAAAAAAAAAAAAGATTTGTAAGGAGTCAGAATCCTCTTTTTTTGAAAAAAATCCATTTGGTTGCGTGATTCTCCTGAAATACAATTCTGATCACGTCACACCTTTAAAAAACAAACCCTTCAATGAAGATATATAAGAACTGTGACAAATTGCTTCTAGGGAAGAAAACAGGAACACTGGGGTATAGAGATGAGGGACTTCCCAACTCTACCCTTGTGTAGTGTTTGGAGAAAAAAAAATCAACCATGTGCATGTATTTATTACTCAAAAGAAAAAAACAAAACCCCTTTCCTCAAAAAAGTTTCTATGCTTTTCCACTGTCTTCATGAGAAAGGAAATCCTTCATTTGGTTTATACTACTCTGCATGGTATGGCCCTGCCCATCTCTCCCGCCTGATCTCACCAAATGTCTCTTGCTTTGGCTCTCTCCAATTCAGCTGTTTAGGTAGGTTCTTTTGGGCCTCAGCCTTTACACAGGCTTTTCTTCCTGCCACACTCATTCTTACTCTAACCTCTCTCTTCCCTTTCTTTTCCAGTAAACTTCAGTTTTCAGCTTTAAAGATACTTTTTGTTGGGAAGAATTCCCTGCCTGCATCTCCAAACCCCACCAGAGTTGGTCCGTCCCCACGGTGGGCACTCACTCCCTTGGCAATGGGCATTTCAGTAGCAAGCACTTATGAAAATCATGAAGTGTAATTATCTGACCAGTCGGCTCATCCTTGGAGACATACGACAGACAGGGTCCCCTGGAGCCCAGCACAGCGCGTGGCACACAGTGAGTGCTCAGTGAATATTACCTGGATGACTTTGTACGTCCATTGAGCCTTGTCCAGCTAAAGCAACCAGTCAGGGCAGATGTAGGGGTTAAGGAAGCCAGATAAAGAGCAAGCGCCCAGTTGCTCTTTGGCCTTCCTTTTTTAGAGGCCGGGGTCCAGGGGGTGCGGGGGAAGAGATAGGGTGGGGGTCGCACCACTGGGAGCTGCGCCCGTGATGCTCACCAGGCCAGGAGGTTCAGAGGCACGGTGCCACAGGTCTAGCCTTCTCTGTAACTGCTGGGGGAAGGGAATGCAGCTAGGTGACGGATTTGCCAGATGTGAATCCCAAAACGGCCTCCTCTCCTTCAAGAGAGGAAGCTTGCACAACCGGCTGTGACAAAACTGCTGGGCAGAAATGCCACAACCTGCCTAGTTTCGGACAGCTAGCTGTTAATACTTCTCCAGGGGCTGCAGCATGAGTCCCACCCACCCAGACTAACCAGCCAGGGTGACGAGCGCGCGCGCGTTTACGCCCCGCGCCTGCGCGCTCCGGGCCCTGCGCCGCGCGCACCCAGACCCCGCCCCGGGGAGGGTCCGCCCGCGAGCCCCGCCCCCCGCCTCTGCGTGCGCACCGCCTAGGGCCCGCCTCTGTGGAAGACTGTTGGGTGTCTGCGGCCCGGCTGCTTCATTGGGTGTCGGGACTCATCGCACGCGTCTGCGTCTTAGCTTATCGGACTGGAAGTTTGAAGCCGGTCTCAGGTAGGCTGACTCTAGAGATCCGGGGGCAGCTCTTCCCCCGTGCAGGAATCGGCCGTGCGAGCTGAACCCGGCGCGGGACAGCGCTGCCCGGTGACCGACACAACTCCCACCAATCAGGGGTGAGATGGCTCGCCGGCTGTCCAATAAATTGCGTGTCTAACGGGAGTGGGGTGGGTGTCCAGGCCAGCGAGGAGCCGGCTCCCGCGCGCGGGGCCGCGTGGCCCGGCGCGGCCGGGGAAACGGGCCGCAGTGGGCATGAGGCAGCGGGAGAGGCCGCGGGGCCGGGTTTACGGGGCCCGGCAGCACCCATCTCAGCGCTGCCTGGCTCGGCTGACCAAGGGAACGGGGATGGCTCGTGGGTCAGAGAGGCCCGAAGAGCTCGGGAGCCCCCTCTGCTCATCCCTCCCCGAGCAGTCCCGGGTGGCTGCTGGCCCATTCGTACTGTCCCGGGCCACGTCCTGCCTCAGGACACGGCCGTAGCCTTGCGGAGAGAGGGTTCAAGGTCTGAGACAGGCCGGTCGCGGTGAGAGAGGTTCGTTGGCCTGGCCTCGGGCCCCTCCGGCGCGCCCGACTCGCGTGGCGGAAGGGGCCTTGGAGCTCGCAGCGCCCTTCCCCTTCGGTCCCACAGTTGGCCGCGTCCCTTCCCGGCCATGAATGAAGATGCTACATTTTTAAGAAGTTCCCTACGTTTGCGTGGCGCACTTACGTCTACACATTATAATTTTGAATCCTCAGCAGTCCTGTGACAGGCGATGTGGAGTCTCACCCCCATTTTATAAATACTAGGATGAGGTCTTCAGGCAGCTTAAGTGACTTGACAGGTCTCACTCAGTACACAAGTGGTGGAGCTGGGACTGGATCTCACAACATTTAACAAAAAAAAGGAAAGGTTTTTTCCAGTCTTTGTTGAATTCCTTTGATGCATTTTTATTTATGTTACTTCTGTGCTTGAAAACCTTCCAGTGTCTCCATCACCTTCAGAATAAAGCTCAGATTAGACATTCAAATTTCCACGAGTGAGCCCTTTGCCTGTATTTACAGCTTATTTTCCACTGTCTTCCCCTTCTCCCTTCCCCCATCTCTCTTGTTGGCCCTACCTATGATTTTTGTAGATAGCCTAGACCAGGTCTGGGCAAGAGGTAGATCGTGGTCCATAGGTGGAGCACTAAGTAATTTTGGAGTGACTGCTTGAATGAAGCAAAAAGTGTTGCAATGATTGCCTAGTGGCTAGGTAATTTAAACAAAAGAAACACTTTTTTCACAAGCACACATACAGTTGACTACTAGAGGTGAGAAGCAGCTCTTCACAGGGTGGCTGTATGTACTTGAGCAAGTGAAAATAAATAGCTAGTGGACTGTGACACTTGAAGAAAATTAGAAGTAGCCCTTGCCCTGAAAAAGCCTACCCAAGCCTGGCCTATATCTTCCTATTTACTCTGTTCCCTTTCTCATGCTTAAGTCCTTCAAGGCCCATTGCAAATCTCAGGTCAACAAAGCAGGAGCTTCTCATAGTACTTGACCTTGGTATTGCCATTGAAACCTTTCTGTTCTCTCTCCTTCCCCTTTTGGACCCTTGACATGTTCTCTCTCTGCTTCTGCCATCACTGGATTACTTATTTCTTTGTAAAAGTTTTGTCTCTAACTGGACTGCTGGCAGGTTGAAGTATGGGCCCCAATCTGATTAACTGTTGTGCCCGAAGTGTCTGACATAATAGCCCTTACATAGTGGGTAGTCCATGAATGTGAGTAGATGAGTCCTGTCAACCTCCCACATTAAATATTTATTGCTAGGCACTGTGGGAAACTGCAAGAATCACCCCTAAAGAGAGATGTTACCCTCTTGGAGTACAACTGAGGCAAATCAAATGTAAATGGATGGGATGAGTCTTCTGTAGCAGTAACTTTGTAACCCACTCAGAGTGGCTGAGGCATTTCTAGGAACATCCAAAATTTGGTGACACCAGGCATACTTTTGGAGATATTCCTGGCTAGGACATATCTAAAATATAGCCAAATCTAAAGTTAGGAGAGTAGAAGAGGAAAATGGAATAGATTCTCATTCACAGCTCTCAGAAGGAACCAACATTGCCTACCCTTTGATTTCAAATTTCTTGCCTTCAGAGCAGTGAGACCATAAGTTAATATTTTTTAAGCCACATAGGCACTTTGTTATGGCAGCCATAGGAACCTAATAATGCAGCTATTTGAAAAACAAAAACAAAAAACAAAACAACAAAACTACCACTAACATCATTGCTATGGTGAAAAATTGAACGCTTCCCTAGAAAATCAGAAACAAGGCAAGGGTAAAATGTTTCAACAGTGGACTGGAGGTCCTGGCCAGAAAATTAGGAAAAATAAATAGAACCTAGAGAATTAAAAAAGTAATAATAAAATATAGCCAAGTCTAATATGTGTCAGTTAGGAACCATTCAAATGTTAGGGACTTAGAGTCAAACCAGTTTGGGGAAACTGCATACTGTATACCCTTTGTTGGAGGTCACATTGAACATTAACTTGTTAAAGGCTCCCAGAGTTCTTGCATTAAAGAAACCAATTGACTATTTAACCAACATTCCAGCATTTCTCTGATTTATCTGTCTCCAAAACCTCTTTTGGGAATCACATATGCATTTTGTAGAAACCAAGAAGCATGCTTTTAGAAATGCTGCAACAGGATAGAAAGAGTAGGACATGGTCTGAGGGGGAAGACATTCTGTGCATTCTTATCTCCTTGCCAAGTATGTTCATTCCTGCCTTGTGGAGGAGCCGGGTGGGGGAATGCTTCAAGCAGAACTCCTGTTTCCTTGTTCCTTTTTTAGCTTATTTTTATTATAATTTGGCTTCCAATGAAGTGTTCCCTGACCGTGCCAAAGCAAGCATTCTCTTCTACTTGTTTCTCATTTTGATCACATTTAGGTTTGCTGACCAAATGATGTTTCTGGGCCTCTGAAGCTGGGGGCCAGTGATAAATTCTTCCTAGTGAACCTGTCTCTGTCTCCTCCACTTCTTGCCTATGCTTGTTCAACCAGCTCCTGTCTGTGCTGTTCTTACAATCATTCATCCCTTTTATCTTTCATCAAGTCTTTCTCCCAGTCCCTGCCACAACTATCCTGCTCCTTGGATTTAATCTAATTTGCCCTCTCTTGAGTCCTCTGCCCATTTTGTGCTTCAAATGGTTTTATTATCTGATGTTCCTTTTCCTTTAATATGTTAAGCTCTCTTCAGAGCATACCTGAGAGAGATTGCTGGGAAGGAGTATTACATTGTAAAAGAGAACTACCTTTAATTAAGATTTTAGGTTTAGCTGCAAATTCTTTGAAATGTTGAAGTTCTTTCCTTTTATTTTATCTTCTATAATCTAGAGGAGCTGTGTTTTCTTGGTGCTACATTTTTGTTTAGCCAAAGACACTTTCTTTTGTGGGGAATCAGAGTGCTCATCCAAGAGTGAAATTGTTTCCCCCATGTAGGGAAAATAATGAGGCACCTGCCTGGTATCCCATTGTCTGGTGGTGACGTCTGCCAATATTTGGGGCATAGTGTTCTGTCAACAGCTTAAAGCTTTTTTTATTTTTTTAATTAGGTTGACTCAGAGTTGTTGTCAAAGCTTAAAGAAAAAAGAAAACTATGTTATTTAACTTGTATTTGACTGAAGCCATCCACTGATTCAAGAACCCACATAACAACTTTCCGAAATGTGACACACAGGGAAACAGAGGGTTATAACTAGTAAATGGCAGAACTGTTATTTAATTCTAAATGACTTCGATTTGTTGAGATTTATTTAATCTGTAGTTTTTCCTTTCCCCAGGTCATAACGTAAAATGAAGTACATTCTAGTTACTGGTGGTGTTATATCAGGAATTGGAAAAGGAATCATTGCCAGCAGCGTGGGCACAATACTGAAGTCGTGTGGTTTACATGTAACTTCAATTAAAATTGACCCATACATTAACATCGATGCAGGCACATTCTCTCCTTATGAGCATGGTAAGCAAAGTGCATTTTGCTTTTTCCTTTTTAAAAACTAATTGTGTAGTGGAAGAACATGTCAGTCCTTGAAAATTGTATGTGTTTTGCATGACATAATGTCCATTTCTTGCCTTCTAAAATGGTCCTTACAATAGCAGAATGATGTTTTTCTCATCTGGACAGAGAAGAAGCAGAAATCTTAACTATATATACAATGTAATGATTACAAATAGGATGCATGGAAAAAATTAAAAGGAAATAGATTTTCCTTGGTATAAGAAAGATCATCATAATGGAAGCACTCTCCAAGAGTAAGGTGACTGACTTCTAAAAGTTGTGAGTTTCTTTGGTAGAGGTGTTCAATCACACAGGCCAAAGGACCACTTTGTAGGGATTCAGGCAATATGTAGATACTGGCGTTGTATGATATGTAAGCTGGAGATATATGTTTTGCTAATGTAGTTTGGATAATATAAATGAGCATCTTTTTTTTTTTTTAATATTATTATATTTTATTGTTAAATTTAATGGGGTGACATTGGTTGGTAACAATCAGACAGTTTCCCAATGTACAACTCCACATCACATCACCCATGCATCGCATTATGTGCCCAGCTCCTAGAATCAGGTCCCCCTCCACCACCATACATCTGGTGCCCACTCCCCCCTCCCCCCACAACTCTCCCTCCCCCCTCCTCCCTCCTCTCCAGGTAACCACCAAACCATTGAGTGTGTCCATAATGCTGGTGCCCTCTTGAGCATCTTTTTAAGTGAGTGAAAAGTTGAATCTGTTAAGGGAGGGTGGGGAAAAAAATAGCACTTCTTTGCTTTTGTTGAGTACCTTTCAGCTACGTGATGTGTAACTATGTCAGGATTACCTAAAACAGTAATTGCTTAAAACTGGGGGTAGATGTTAAACATACATCTAAAGGTTTTAAATTCTGTTTTCATAGTCCTACTTAAGATTGAGGTAAAAATCTATAAGGATGAGTGTCATCAGAACAAAAGTCTTTCTTTATGTAATAAATAGCAACAGGAAAAGACAGACATACTGGAGCAACCTTTAAAATGAAATTCTTGAGCAGAGAAGGAGCTATCTCTCTGAGGGGGAAAATGAGACATTTTGTCCTTTCCCATTTTTGAGGTTGTCTTCTGTTGTGATGGTAGGAATAAACCATTCTGGGCAAAATTTCTAGAATGTCATTTCTAGAAATGAATATTAAACAAAGGAATGGAAGGAACTTTGCAGTGTTACAACTTTGTTTAGGAATAAAGTGTAGCCCAGAAGCTAGCATTTGGAATCAACTTAACCTTAATATATATCATTTAAATTTTGAATCAAATCATGCTTTTATCACACATCAAACTTTGCTCAATTAGGAGACTTCGTTGAAAACAACAGATGCCACACTAGCTGTAGAGTCCCATATTTCCACAGCCCCCTGGGCTGTAATTTCCTTCCATTCTGTGCTATTTAAGAACTCTTCCTGGTTTAGATTGAGTTTGTTGACAGACTGGAAGTGTGAAGTTACCTTTTGGAGAATGGTTGGTAATTTTTTTTTCTTTTGTGTCCTATTTAGTTTCCTAGAAATACATTACTTTTGCTTCATGTATCGGTAATGCTAACTTTGTGTTTACATTTTGGCACCAAGTTGTGCCATGGCATATGTATTTCTCACTTACCCTAAACATTTTCATTGTTTACCACAGGTGAGGTTTTTGTGCTGGATGATGGTGGGGAAGTAGATCTTGATCTGGGTAACTATGAACGTTTCCTTGACATCCGTCTCACCAAGGACAATAATCTGACCACCGGAAAGATATACCAGTACGTCATTAATAAGGAACGCAAAGGCGATTATTTGGGAAAAACTGTCCAAGGTAATACTTCATTTGCCATAAGGGTTTAAAAATCTTAACCAGTTGAATTTCTTTTGTGTATTGTTAAATAAATGTTGGCAATTTGGGTTTTTGTGGCTATTTACTCAAAAAATAACTTGAAGAAGCCATGGCTGCTCTGTGGATGGCATTGAAGTTGGCAGTCCAGTGGCATGATTTGAGTCTAGAAAGCTGTTGTCTTTATACAATGATGAGTGTGAAGTGATGAAGGGAACTAGATTAGGGCAGTAAGCCAGACTTGTGTGTGTTGTGCATCTGGGGCTTACTGTGTGTTTATAGGCAGTGATAGGGAAAAGAACCTCCACCATGTATATTGGTTTTCAGGCTGGTCGTCAGAGCAAATGGGTAGGGGTACTTGAGAAATGGGTCTCTGGGTCGTCCTGAGCCATCACCAGTCACCAGCACAGCTTTACTTGTATGTGTGTGCTGTATTGGGGTTTTACACAGTGTTTGAGAAAAGTACTGCTTTGAAAAGGGTGGGGCTGGAAAACCACTAGGATACTATAATTGCATGAGTCCAAATTGGGGGGGCTGCTGAAAAGTGGCTTTCATCTGAGTTATAAGAGTAAATCTGCTTTTGGCTTTAGACTTTACTGGACTAAAAGCTAAAGGTCCTGCTAACAGTGGGCAGCCCCAGACCAGATTCTAGGCTAATTGGGTTGTGTGTAGATCTTACGCTGCCACTTACCAGCTTTATGAACATGGACAGATTATGTAACCTTTTTGAGATCTGGTTTCCTTTTCTATCAAATGGAGATAATAACAGTACCTACCTCTCCCTGCTGTTAAGGGGATTAAAAAAGCTAAGTCAGTAAAGTGTTTCTCTTGAGTTCCTCACACACACAGAGGGATCAATTAGAAATTATCGTGATCTGGATCATACAGTTTGTTGCTCTAGATGGTCTAACTTCCCTGGTGCTAGGGATACCTGATGAACAAAATGAAAGAGGCCATTACCCTCATAGAGGTTATCTTATGGAAGAGACAAAAACAAACAGATAGAATAAGATATTTGATAAGAGCTGTGATGAAAGTAGAGTGAAGAGAGATTGAGAATGTGGTGGGGAGAGCCAGTTTGGATTGGTGGTCAGGGAAAGCCTCCAAGGAGAGCACACGTGAGCCAAGATGCCAGCCATGGGAGGAATCGAAAGAGGAAGGCATGCATGGCATGTACAGAAGCCCAAGTCTTCAAAGGGCTTGGTCAGGGATTGGCAGGGAGCCGTTAAGGCTGAGCACAGTGACCCAGGGGGATGGTCGGAGAGGTGGCTGAGATGGGCTGCAGCCAGATCATATGGGGCCTTCTGGGCCACAGCCTGGAGTTTGGGTTTTACTCAGAGCATAGAACTGGGGAGTGGTGAGCTCTGACTTGCATTTTAAAAAGATCACTTTGGCTGCTATGTGTGCAGTAGATAATAAATACCCTTGTGCTCAAGGCACTGCTGGCTGTGTACATAGCCAGTAAACAGTACTCTCTGCCCCTTAGGAATTTGCCATCAGAACCTTACAGCTATGATTTAAAAAAGTGTTTAGGGAAAAGCCGGGACGGCTCAGCGGGTTGAGCGCTCGCTTTGAGGCCACGAGGACCGAGGATCGAATCCCGGCTCCGGCCCAGGCAGGACCCACGTGCTGAACTGGGGAGTTCCCACAGTTCGGTTCTCTAGCTGTCTCTGTCTCTGTCTCTCTATCTGTCAAAAGTAAAATAGAAATAAATATG
>PVKE010019743.1:0-28177 GCA_004027555.1 Craseonycteris thonglongyai | reverse complement strand
GGTGGGTGGGGGGTGGAGATGGGTAATCAGAGAAAGAATACTTACCTCCTCTTCCCACAGGCCTGAGGAAGGAAGAGAGAAGGGCAGACCCTGAGGCAGGAGACAAGTGGCGTGGACAACAATGCCCCGGAATCTTGCTTTCTCTGAAGGAAGCAGGGCACAGGGCTGCACCGCTGTTGTGCTTCCCCGTCCTAACCTGAGTTGCTGTCATTAACTCACCCAACCTCCTAACCCTTCTCATTTTGGATCACACTGTGCTTTATATTTGCTTTTGTTGCCATTATTTAAAATTTGGGGATATCTTACATTTTAAAAGTCCAGACATTAGGTCTTGAGAAAAACTCAGAAGACCCGGCCACACTGGCCTCACATCCCTTCGTGGCAACAATCTGTTGTCCCTTTTATGAGGCAAACACTCTCCATTCCCCTTGATTGTTATACTCTGATCCTTACCTACCTGAACTCTGTACCTCTCTGAGCTTCAGAACCCTGTTGCCCGATGAGCCAAGTGCCAGGGTGCAGGCTAGCAAATAGAACCAGTTCTTGGTAAATCTAGTTTCCCCCAACACTGAGGAAAATAGCTAATCTCCTTTGTGCAAGGGTGCAGTCAGCCTCTGTGGTCTCCCTAAATCTGCCCAGATGCACAGCCCAGGCTCAGCTCAGGGAAGATTGAGCTTTCACTTCGTAAAGTAACTGTCAGATCCAACCCTTCTCTGCCATGCTGGGAGAAAAGCAAAGAGCAAAAGGCATGACAGTGCTCTCAACACGTCACATTGTGTGCACAGCCCTTTGCTCGCATTAGAAGGCACTTGCACGTATGTTGATAAAGCAGGGAGAACATTGGCATATCCAACAGGTTAAACTAGGCACCCAAGGTGTCACACGAATTAGTGACAAGAGTTTAGAGCCTGGGCCTCCTGACTTCCTGGCCAGTGCCCTTGACGGTGACACTGCTTCATCCTGCCTTGGAGAAGGGCTGGCTGGGAGGCCCTCCCACAGGGCACAAGGCCAGGCACATCCTCCTCATAAAATAGAGGCGGACAAACTTCTACCAGTTCATTCTCCAATCCATGCAGTCAAGGATTGGTCCCAAATTTCTATCACACCCGGACTCGTTTAGCGGAACTTTCCAAGTTTATTTTTACCTCGAAACCTACGAGTTTAACAGATTTAGAGAGCCCGTTTCCTAAAAAGTGCTCCTATCCACTCGTGCCCTTTTGGTGTAAGCTTTTAAAGCTGATTTGGACTGTATGGAGAAAGCTGGAGGTGAAGAACTGACAAATCAAAGAGATGTCACTAAATTTCTGATGGGCCCTGGTCATTTCTGACGGGCCAGGCAAACGGAAGTCTGCCTTTTTGCTCTTTTGTTGCAGCTGGATCCTGGTCTGACTAGACGCATTCATTCTGGAAGGAAAGGCAAGGTATTGAGAGTGAGCTTGATGCATTTTACTACTCTCCCACATGGACTTGGCTGTTGTCATGGTGACTTTTTTTCAAAACACCAATTGGGTACTTTCACGCCCATTCTACATTGGAGAGGAAGTCAAAGGAGAAGAAGGTCTACATCTAGAAGAATCCCATGAGAACAGGACTTTCTTTGCTTCTATGCTGATCTACTTAACTGCTCTGGAGAGCAAATCATCCCTACATTCCAGAGTTTCGTTACAAATGCTTCAGGGTCAGGCACTGCTGGACAGGGTGGATGAATCATAGCTTTCCCCTGGGGTAGCTGCGTGGCTCAGGGCAAAATGAGACCGGGAAGCCCCTTGTTCCAAAAGCAGGCAAAAAGCCTTTTCCTTTCTTCTGCGGAATTGCTCCCCACTTCTTACGGTATCTTTTATTTGCCATTTAATGTTGCTCTCTCTAGGGTACAGGGATTCTCACACAGCAAACGTAGATCCTCATAGGTGCTTGGTGTGGGGGTTGAGGGGTGGGAGGGTGGTTCACCCTGTGACTCAGTCCTCTGGCTGAGCACCCAGCCCCCCCCCCACACACACACACACAACCTTGCCCAGGTCACAGCCTTGTGGAGGGCCACGGAACTTGTCCAGGGAAGTGGCAGGAGATGCAATTCTGCCTGAGCCAAGTCCGAGTTACTTGTACATCTCATGTCCCCTCAGACATTGCTTACAAAACACAAATTCAAAAGTAAAATTATTAAGACTGTCAATGTGGTGACTACAGAGTATTAAATCCCAAGCATGGCCATCTCTGAATGCCAGGCCCTGGGATGCGTTGGCCAGTCGCCCATGCAGCTGGTCTGCCTGCTTCTCTGTCACAGAAAAGGGCCTTCCTTATGAAGACCCAGGAGTGATTGCAAGAGTTTCAATGGAACAGCTTGTTGGCATTAGGCATTGTTCCTTCTTCCACTCCCTCCCCCAGCCTGGGGGAAATGCAGACACTAAGCAGATGAGAAGGAAGCCAGGTATCAGACTTCTCCATAAGTTTCTTCTAAGAGCCTGTTCCATCCTGTTTATCACACGCACAGGGTTGTATTACTTTCAGACTCCATCTTCCTCACCCCATTAAATCCACTTGAGGCATAGTTAACATACAATAAACTTCAAATATTTACGGTGTACAATTTATATGTTTTAACATATATACATGCACATATACAATGCTGTGAATGTGTGTATGTGTGTGTGTGTATACAAATACACTAGTGAAACCATCACCGAAATCAAGATAACATTTCCATCACCCTTTGGTAACCCATGCCTTACTCCACCCCAACCCCAGACAGCAACCGATGTTCTTCCTGTCACTATTGATTAGTTTGCATTTTCTAGAATTTTTTGCCAATGTAGTCATCGGTTTGTACTTTTTTTTTTCCTGCTGGCTTCATTCACTTGGCATATTGATTCTGAGGTACATTTTGTATTGTTCATATTTTTTTTTTAAGATTTATTTATTTATTTTTATTATTATTATTTTTAATTTCTTTTTTATTGTTTTTGACAGAGAGAGAGAGAACTGAGCTGGGGGCACTCCCCAGTTCAGCACATGGGTCCGCATGGGCCAGGGCCGGGATTCGACCCTCGGTCCCCGGCACTGCAAAGTGAGCACTCAACCCACTGAGCCATCCCGGCTTCCCCAAGATTTATTTTTATTGTTTTTTGACAGAGAGAGAGACAGAGAGAATGGGGAGAGCAGTCTCCATAGTTGACAGCATTAGTTTTCCATATAGTTTCACTCCACAGGTGGGCACAAGGCTGCACAGGGCAGGAACTGGGCTGGGAGCCTCCCACATAGGCCCCAGCAAGAACTGAACTGGGGGCACACCCCAGTTCAGCATATGGGTCCGCATGGGCCGGGGCCAGGGCCAGGATTCGATACTCAGGCTTGGGGCTGCAAAGCGAGCTCTTAACCCACTGAGCCATCCCAGCTTCCCCTTGTTGTTCATATTAACAGTTTGTTCCTTAATACTTTTGAGTAGTATTCTGTTGTATAGTTAAGCCATAGTAATCCATTAACTTATTCCTGAACACACAGGTTGCTTCTAGTTTCTTGGTTATTTCAAATAAGGCTAATATGAATAATAACATACAAGAGTAAAATGGCTGTGTTCTATGGTACGCATATGGTTTGACTTTTTAAAGAATGTCAGATTATCTTCCAAAGTACCATTGCATTTCCACCAGTTGTATATGAGAATTCAAATTGTTCCACATTCTCACCAACACTTGGTATATGTCAGGCTTTTACTTTTAGCCATTCTGGAGGTATCTGATTTCTGATTGTGGTCTTAACTTGTAATTCCCTGACTACTAATATTTTTAGTGAGCCTACTAGCTATTCATATATCTTCTGTGAAGTGTCTGGTCAAGTCCTTTGCTTGTTTAAAAAATTGGTTTGTCTTATTGAATTTTAAGAGTTTGTTTTGTTTTGTTTTTTAATGTATTTTGGATTCAAATTCTATATATGTGATATAAATTCTGATATATGTGTTTTAAATATTTTCTCCCAGTTTGTGGTCTGCTTTATTTATTTATTTATTTATTTATAGTATCTACTGAGGATCAAAGCATCTATTTTTTATGCAGTCCAGTTGTCCAGTTTTTCTTTTAGGTTTCATTCTTTTGTTCTATGGAAACTTTGCCACTTCAAGGTCACAGGGATTTTTCTGTTTTCTTGTAGAAGTTTTATACATTTAGGTTTTACATTAAGGTCTTATCCATTTTGAGTTAATTTTTGTGTATGACTTACGAGTTGGGAGTACCTGATGGTTCAGTGGTTTGAGTGCTCATTTGTAGCCCTGGGGTCTGAAGGTCAAGTCCTGGCCCTGACCATGTGCAGACACATGTACTGAGCTGGGGTGTGCCCCTAGTTCAGTTCTTGCTGGGGCCCATGTGGGAGGCTCCTGGCCCAGTCCCTGCCCTGCCCAGCCCCGTACCCACCTGTGGAGTGAAACTATATCAAAAACTAATGACTGCAACTGTGGAGACTGCTCTGGGCCCTCCCGCTTCTGTCTTTGTAAAAAAAAAAAAACCAATAAAAATAAATCTTTAAGAGTGGATGGGGAGTTTCCCCCCGCCCCATCCCTTATGGATATCCAGTTGATCCAGCACCATTTGTTAAGACTTTTCTTTCCCCAATGAAATGCCTTTGTACCTTTGTTAAAAACTGGCAATATATGGGTGGGATTCTTCCTGGACTCTGTTCTGCTCCATCGATCTATATGTTTATTTCTTGCCCATATCCACTTGTTTGGATCACTGTAGCTGCATAGTAAGTCTTGAAATATAAAGGTAAGGTTGGCAAGTTGGAAGATAATGTCTTCAACAGAGTTTTTAAAAAAATGACTGTATGGTGGTCAGGTGTGCTGCTCAGATCTCCTTCAAAAGAACCTACTGTTGGGAGCCTGGTTGCTAGCCACCTTCTATGGAGTCACACCACCAAGTTCACAGAAAGGCCATGTTCCTAACCAGTGACTAAGTATAGTGGAGATATTTGTGGTAGCCCATTCTGTTCACGGCAAGACTCTTTCAACAGGCAGTCACTCTGCTTGGGGACTCCCCATTCCCGACCATAACTCTTATAACTGCACTGTGGTCTGAATCCCTTTCCGCACAGTTCTTCCTTATCTCTCTCCTTTCACAGGGTCAGAACTGCACGGAGGGCTGACAGCTCCCTTGCCCACGCCTGCTTCATTCCTTTTTATCCCTCCCCAGTCTTCCCGCCCATAAGGTTCTTGCATATCTAGTCTTGCTGCCTGTTTCTCAGTGGTCTCTAACATATTTTGGTTATTCAAGGTCTTTTGCATTTCAGTATAAATTTTAGAAATTATCTTGTAAAATTCTACAAAAAACAAAAAATAGAAATAATGCCTGCTGGAATTTTATTTGGAAGTTTCTTGACTCTAAAGAACAATTTAGGCAGAATTGGTACATTTACAACATTGAATTTTATATCACAAATGTATCTTGCCATGATTAGGTTTTTAACTTCTCCCAGCCATGTTTTGTACTTTTCAGAGTAAGAGGTCTTAGACATCTATGGTTAGATTTATTCCTAAGTATATTATGGTTTTTTGTTCTACTGTATTGAAATTGTTTTTTAAATTTTTATTTTCCAATTGACTGCTGCTAATATATAGGAATACAATTGGATTTTTGTATCCTGAATTAACCTTCTATTCTAAAACCTTGCTAAAAGCAGTACTAACCCTAATACTTTTGTCTCTGCTTCCCTCATGTTTTTAAACAAAAATTGTCATGGAGCCCTAGTGCTCTGGTGAGAGTGAGGTATGGGTAGTTGGCACTCCTCCTATCATCTGCTCAGATACCCACACCACCCACTAATACCTTCAACGACAAATTCTAGAATTTTCTCAAGAACTCTAAGACTTCAAGTAACACAGCTAAACAATCCATTGTTCTAGAGGAGCTGGTATTTACTAAGCACCTCCCCCATATTTTATAGGCATTTTATCTCATTTTAGTCCTTAAAAAAGAAACACTGTGAGGTAAGTAGTAGTAGTTCCATTTTAAAGATGAAAAGAGATCATTAAATCTCTTTGATGTGGCCTCACAGTTGTTTTCTATTAAGGATTAAAATCTGTTTGACTCCAAAGCTCATGCACTTGCCTCCCACCTCAATCTGGTTATATCCCCAGATTGAGGGGCTGACCCAGGCAAACTGCTGGATTTCAAAATGGATGTCTGTTGAAGGTCAAGTCTTTACACAGGCTGATGATCTTGCTTGCACTTATTCAGCACATGGAAATGAGGGGCCTGGCTGGATTCTGGTATTCCACCCCCACGGGGCCTACTACCGGATCTGCTTTCCCAGCTTCCTGTCCCGTTCCCCCCCCCCCCCCCCCCCCCCCCCCCCACCCCCCCACCACACACACACACAGTGCTTTTTGAGGATACTAGTAACCTTCCTCTCACCAAAGCATTTGTGAGTCTAAGCATTCTTGGAACTCTTACCCAGTTTGTTTCTGGTTCTCTTCTAAAGTCTCTAGTCACCCTTTTTCTGTGTTCTGTCCTAATTCCTGCTTCTTCTCATTAATCACTTAGGGTTACCAAATTGTAGATTGGTATCTTCTGTTTTGTCCCTCTCCACACTCATTCATAAAGATGCCACTTTAAACACAGGAGCAAATTACAGAGGTCTACCAGTTTCCTGGGTTTTTCAGGATAGCGCTAATGTCCCCATAAAAACGTTAAAATAGCTTAGAAATTCTAATAGTTTAATATCTAAATGATGTTTTTCAGACATCTACCCTTGTCCCCAATCTTCTGCTACTCTCAGAAGAACACAAATCCTTTTTTGACCCAATATATTTTGATTTGTACGTTGAGGGACATAGTTAACATTTTCAAGAAATATCCCTACTTGGATGGGCAGGCACATTTACAATGTCTAAACCTTGTTAAAAAAAAATAAAGAAAAAGCTCGCCATAATTCTACGTAAAGAGATAGCTAATTTATAAATTCTCTTACTTCTGGAGATAACACCATCCTTTTTGTTTTCTTTCTTCCTTCCCGTCTCCCATCTAATCACCAAGCTTGGGCCAATGTTTGCTCTGCATTCTCCTGGGGTTGGGCTCTGTGTCCTACAGCTATAGCCCAGGCCAGGGCCACATCAGCTCACTCTTGATTAATTCAAGGATTTCAGAAGACTGATCTTCCAGCCTATAGGATCCTTCTCTGTCAGAGGCAATGGCACATGGACACAAATCTATTCTTCTGGTGCTTTCTACCACAGGTATTCACAATATCTGAAAACTAGGATCTTGTATCAGCAGATCTCATATTGCCTCCCCATTTTCTAGTCACTAAATCCAAACTCTTATCTGGTCTTTAAGGTTTTCTACCAGTGTCCTGTTCACGAGCAGTGAGCAATCACCAAGTTCATTGTTCTTATTATTCCTCAGTATAGAACTCCTATAGTCAACAGAGGAACCAAGGTTTGCTGGCCCTTTTTATGTATCCTGATTCTCTCTTACATGCTTTTTGTCCATTTTATTCTACATGCCATGAATACCAACTTTCTGTCAATCTTTAACATTCCTCATCATTGTAATATCTAACCCTATATTTTCTTATCCTAGGATTTTTCCCCCTAACTCTTTCGAACCTTCAAGACATGTGTTCTAGAGTAAACCTTTTAGAATTTACGTAGTAAATATCTTGCTATTAAACAAGCGCTGAAGAGCAGAGGTTCCCACATTAACTGGAAATGAACATCATTAAATTATGAGCTTCTTCAAGACAAGGACCGTGTCTTATTTAACTTTATATCATCAGCATCTAGTCCAGTGCCAGGCATGTCATTTCAGTACAGTAAATATATGTTGAATAAATTAGATACCATTTTATGGTGTTGCCTGTTTCCAGGAAGTTTCTTAAAGGCAAAAGAGTCTCAGCTTCTGCATCAGGAAAATAATGCTCAGAATGGTGACACCTTAAGCTATGAACATTAAATAAGAAAACCTATGTAAAGGTCCTAGCCACAGAACTTGACGCAGAGAGCTCAATCCATGTGAGCTCACACTTTCCTATTAAGTTTTTAGAATTGTCATCAGAATTGCTATTGCGTATCAGATAGTTTTGCTAGAGCCACTGCTAGGGATGTAGCAAATTCAAATGTGGGATTTGTAATCATCTGTAAGAAAAAAGAAATCTTAGTCCAACCAGAGGAAAATCCTCAACTTACAGTACCCTTTGTTACCAGTTTTTGGTGTTGGTTTGGCTGTGACAGTTCTGACGTGTAGATATACACTGGTTTATCTTTGTAAGAGATTCCATAAATGCATAATCTGATTGAACACTGGGCTTTGTAAAGGTAAGGATCATTTTTTCCTCCCCCTTTTTACTTCCATACAGGGGAGAAATAATATGGCCAGCAAGCTGAATAGCCTTTGGATACTCCAGTGTGTTTACTGTGACACTAAGCTCTGCACATTTGTATCCAGCAGATGCGATGAAAATTGTTAATACTGAGAAGCTGTATTAACAACTGTATTAAAAACTGAAATCACTTTCAAAGATTTAATTTCATACTTTTGGAGTGGCAGCTATCCCTAAACTGAACTATGCCCTGAATTTTCCTATCTGTAAAATAAGGGTGGTAGTTTGTACTTTCGCCCTCTTAGGATTGGCAGTTATGCTACAGAGGAAAGAGTGCTGGACAGGGAGTCAAGAAAACTGAGCTCTGTCCCTGCCTGTGACTAGCTGCATGGACCTCGGGCAAATCACTTTTACTTCCCTCACTTCCAAAGTGAGATGTCTAAATTAAGCAATCTCCAAACCAGCTCTCAAATTAAGAATAATATGCTTTTAAAGAAATGAAATGAGTTAGGTGGCTCTCCTCTTCTACCCAGAGAAACCAGATGAGACAAGACTTTCTGTGCACTATCTGCAGATATGGGGGGGGGGAGGGGTTTGGCCTGTGCAGCCCATGGTAATTATGTGGCATCCATGCCCCCACCATAGCATCACACGCCAGGCAGAAAATCAAAGAGGGTGGACATGTCTGATTGGAGACAAGAACCCTAGGGAAGTAGAGGCAGGCAGGCAGATTACTTGGATACTTGTACAAAGATAATTATTTTTTGTACAAAAATAGAATTTATTACTATGCATTCTTTTTAGGCTTCCTAAGCTGCCCACCAGCCTTTGACCTAGGGTTGGAGGCATTACGCATGATATACCCCCAGCAGAGTGGGATTGAGAAAGAAATGGGAGGTTGCCTCTTAAACCCGTTGGGAGTGTGCACCTTCCCCCAGGGATGGATGCAAGTGTACAGGGCGAAGAGCTGCCTCTGACATTCACTTGATGGTCCATGCCAAGTTCAAGGCAGGTCGCCTCCAACCCATATCACACCTTAGAACAGGTATGTACTTAGTTAGGTATACCATATTTTTCCAGTTGTAGGGGAAAGCCACAGGGTTTCCAACCAAAAGATCTGAGTTCATATCCCACCTACGTGAATTGTCTGGCTTTGGCCAAGACACTTCCAGTCTCTGAGCTGACTGATATAAGGATCAATAGAAATGCAGCTGTGTGGAGTGCTTTGTTCCAGAGATCGTCATGGCTGCCCTGCCCTCCTCCCACTACACATCTTCCTCTAAGCAAATACTATTGCAGGGAAGTTTGCTACATTAACTCAAATAACAGGGATAGTTGAAGGGGGTGCAAAACATAAGCCAGAAGCTTTTAGAACCAGTTGACAGGGCACCACAGTCCTGCAACTTTGAAAGGACATCCTTGGGAGAAAGCTTCGCTTTCTATAGCAGCATTGCACCCCTCTGCCTCACCCCCAGTCACACCTGGGTTCTCTTCCGAACCCCCTTAGCTTGGGGGCATGCCACTGGACCCGTTCTGGATCTTGGTTTGGCTTCCTCTATACCCATACAGTCCCTAAGTGTTATGGTCTTAGGCTCCTGCCAGGGAGCCCTGTCTCAGGGAAAGGGTAGCTCAGAGAGTCCTGCCCCACTTCACTTGGGATGTGCATCATGGCAAAGAATGCAGACATGCCCTGTGGCCACTGCTGCCCCAGCCCAGCCCAGGGCCCGCCTCCAGTTCGGACATAGCCTGTGGGAGCCATTGAATGTGGGATTGGAGTGGCTCCAGCTCACAGAGCCAGGGGTTAAGGAGATTATTCTGTGAAGAGGTGCCAGAATCAGAGCTTTCACTTCACTAAGACCAAAGGGACTATTTGAATGTCCATGTAAAAGAGTTGCTTGTGCCATTATAGCCCAAGGAAAGAACATAGGCTGGGGAGTCAGACTGGCCCTGAGTTTAAACCCAACTTTGCCAGCCACTGTTTACATAATATCTTGGCCAACTGCTGACCCTGGCTTACACGTGTGTAAAATGGACACACTGATGCCTCTGCACAGCTCTTGTGAGGATCAAAGAGAACTGCACATTGTAAAGTACCTAGCCCGCCCATGGTGGCACCCGGAGGGTTTTCTTCTTCCTTCTCCTCAGAGAAAGCCCAAACTCTCCGAAGGAGGAGGGTTAAATTTTCTCTGTTAGAAGTAGTAACTGATCAGTTCCTGCCTGATCATCTCAGTTCAGGTACGAAGGTCTCCAAGGTGAATGGATCCATTTGCAGTGTGGACCTCCCACACTGCCTGCTGTGACCCTCCCACCACACCCCGTGCACCCTCATCCCCACCAACCCAACCACAGCCTAGGGTTTGAAGGGAAAAGGCCGTGAAGTTTTGACTTGGATTTTTAGACACCAAGTAAGAATTATGATTGAAAACTTCCGTGAAATTACAATTATCCTTTTCCCTAGGAAACCCTCACTAATAAAGAGGCTCATTTTGATTTCCTGGTTTATATGTATATTGTGTGTGTGTGTGTGTGTTGTCTCAGAAGTAACTAATCCTAACATAGAAGAATGAATCAGCTTAGTCTATAGTGGCCAGTCTGTTTAGAGTACTTTATTTGTAGATCTCAAATCTTGCAATTGTTTTCTGTCTTGGTCAGATGGCTCAACAAGACAGCCAACATGACAAGCTCTGCAGTGCTGTTGGTCCCCTTTGTCTCCTTACGCATAGATAAAACTTACAAGACATGAACCTCAAAGGACGTTGACTGGATTTGAAAAATTTTAACCACTGCAAAAACTTAGTTGCCACTTGTGATATGTTTTCAGATCTTTGCTTATTTTTATTGCCCTTCATATTTAGGAGGCTATAGCACACTTAAACCTATGCAAATATATTCAGATATAGCCAACACAAACTATATCTTATATTTACCCAACTTCCTTAACTTAAAGCCACAAACATGTTTCTAAAACAATGACCACATTGCAATACGTGCAATCTTTTGTTCAAAATGACAGTTCTCTGTGCTTTCATGGTACACTGCTTTCAAAAAAAGAAGTTTCAGCCATTCAACTTAAAATACCCAAATTGCTAAACTTCCGAGCAAAGAAATCCCAAGAAGGAATTCTTTCTGCCTTAAAGTTGGTAGTGGTAACAGAAATACAAATCATAAGCAGCTTTTTATTTTTTAAATTAAATTATAATCATGTTGTACTGATAAGAAGTCCTTTCTTAGCAAAACAACTGTTAAATCCAAGATTTGCTGGGATTGTCCTGATTTTGAACGCCCTGAACCAATTACCAATCTCAGTACTTAGACAAAGTATCCCATCTTCTGGCTCCAAGACAGTGTCAACATACAGTTCAATTTAAAGATAAGCGGCGCATGCAATTCTTATAACAAAAGTGTCACCGTCCCAACTTGTCCTTACTGAAACTGCAGTTCTCTAAAAGTCTGTTTGCTTAGATCGGTGGTATCTCTCTGTAAGGCTTGCAAGCTCAATTAGGGAGATTTTTATTTCTCTCTCACAACCCCCCCCCTCACTTTTATGCACTTTAAGCTCCCCAAGTGGGTTTACAATCACACAGCCTTAATTGAAGGGGAGTGGGGGGACAAATAAAAAACAATTGTTTCTTATCTCCAACTCCAATTTTTTACATTTCCAATTTAAGTCTTCAACAGCTGGCTACCTGAAACAAGCAAATAAAGCACAGATGGCTGGAATTTCTCCTCCTTTTAGTTTTCGAATGAATCTTTTCCTACGGCAGTGAAAGCAATAGAAAACGACTTGGTTTTATGCTATGAAAGGGAGAAAAGAAAAACCAGTCCTTGAACATTTGCAAGAAAAGACCATCATTTGCTGCTAGGATTGACATTGGATTTAAAAGCTGAAGTTTGGAAGTACAATAATATTGCTACTCTTTAAATATCTTAGCAATTTAAACATACATTGGAAAAAGAATACACTTACTCCCTCAGTAGCGCACACCACTCCAAGTGCCATTCTGCAAACTCCTATTTTGCCGGAGTGCGGGATTTTTCCTTTTAAAAGAAAACCCACAGAAATAAACTCTGAATAGATTGTATCCCCCTTCCATCCTCTCATGTCAATGAAATCTTTTGAGTGAACTGTTTTCTGATCACCAGATTCATGTCCAAGTTGTTGCTTTTTTAAAATCAAGAAGCAGCTATTTAATAAAATACATTTAGTAAAAGTTAGCCAACACTAACTAATCAGACTTCAGCAAATGAATATATTTCAAAGAATTTTGTTCTCTTCAATAGTTGCATGAGTTTTTTGGTTTTTTTTTTCCAGGAAAATGTGCAAATATCAAGGTTACCTGGGTCTGCTGGTCACTTCTAGTTTTTGGACTCTTGAGGATGGTGAGTTTTGCTAATGATGCTCTGCTGTTTAAGAACCGGTGGCTTTTCTGGCAACCACTCTTTGTGTGCCATCTTTTATAAAGGTGCTTCTTGTTGCTAAGAGATCAGTTGCTTAGAGACCAAATCATTTAAAAAAATATATATGTCAGGGGCCAACATAAATTATAACCAAATTTTGTCATTTCAGCCCACCCTGTGAATGTTTGGCTTTTATAATAGATTGTAAGGTACCAAGAGAAGCCAATTACTAATCACAAATAGAAAGCTGACCACGAGGAGGAGAAAAGATCGGTGCGTCTGCTCCCATGGACAGAGAGCAATGCCTCAGATTCCCTGTGAGCAAGTTGCAGCGTCGCAAGCTTTCTGAAACTTGGTCTCTGAAACTTTGACTCCTTGTGGGGGTCCTAGACATAGGGGGTGGGGGGTATAGATTTACGTACGCATATATACCTGTCCTGGGCAAACTTGAGTGCAGTTTGGAGTACGCAGACACGTGAAAATGTGGAGCTACGTGAGTCTTTTCCAAAAGAAAATTGAGAGGAAAATGCAGCACTTAGGAAAATGTGAGTTGGAAATCTGAAGTGATCTTAGCCTTCAGACAGATGTTTTTCAGGTGAGAACAATTGTCACTATTTTAGGTCCAGGTGTGTATGGACTGGAGGGAGGCGGTTGGCATACAAATCTGCCTTTTATCTTCTCCCCTGTATTCAGATATAGTATTGACCAGGAGACGGGAGTAAATATAATTGGGTAAGTAGGTAAGGTTTGGCTTTGGGATTCTCTCTCCCCTACTGCCCCCACTGAGACTTTGTTCTCTCAAATTAACTGTCATTAAGTATTTCCCTTTTCAGGAAGGGAGATTCTCTCTTCAGGAATCTATTTTAAATGAATGACTACATTTCTTTAAGTCTCAAACAAATGGTGGTATTCCAAGCTTTATAGGATGGGTGATGTTCGGGAGCTAAATAAAGCTAGACACAGTGCTTCATAGGGTAACTCAATAACACAACTCCCTCCTCCATCTCTCCTTGGTCCCCTCTTAGGTGAGAAGAAAGAAAGCAAACAAATGATCAAAGATTTGGAGTTAAGAATTAAGATAAGCAATCTAGGATCTTAGGGTTGTTGTTTTTTCCTTGACTAGTCTCCAAAGCATTGGCCATTATAGAAGACTTTATGTCTTTGCATTGATTGATAAGTCTTTATGATGAAGGCACACTATATGAAATGGGGAAGGTGGAGAGAGGGCTGAGGCTGGGGTAGAAGTGTTAGGTGGGAGGACTAAGAGTCAGGTTTTCATTCACTGTTTAGCTCTGGTCACTGTCAGACTAGCATCATCACTTATTTACAAATAGATGAAAGACCTGCAACTAGTTTGAATTTATTTAGAGACATAATAGCAGTAAAAAAAAATTGATGTGTGTGTGTGTGGAGGGTGGGGGGATCTGGAGAAATGGGATGGGTCTAATGCAGCAAAAATTTATTACAAGAGGAAATAAAATGACTTTCCCCCATCCAAGCTACAAGTGAAAATGGATGCATAGCATTTGAGAGTTACAGAATAATCTCAGGTATGCCAACTAATCATACCTTTTCCCCTATAGTCTCTTCTTTCTACTCCCCAGAATTTCTCCATTGCCTAGTTTTTTGGGGGGAGAGAAATGTGAGCAGAAACAGAAGAGATCTGAGATAGAGAAATTAGGCATAGAAAAAGACAAGAGAAAAAAAAATTCCCAAGTACACAGTCAGTACCTAGAAAGAAATGCTTGTTGAAGGAATGAGGGAGAGGAGGCCAAGGAGGAAGAGACCATGAGCCTGACTATATGTTTTTTGAGGCAGAACTACATAGGCTTTTCTTTTCCTATTTACAGGGCTTTTGCGTTTAGAACACAATCAAATGTTTTTGTTAAATTCTAAGTCAAAGGAGGAAAAGAGCAGAAGGAATGGACCTGAGGGGGTTGAACTACTACTTGGCCTTGGTTCACACCAGGGAAAACACGACTTTATGTGCCAGGTTCCCTCCAAAGAAGTGTGCTCCACAGATTTTTTTTTTTTTTTTTTAAGATTTATTTTATTGTTTTTGACAGAGACAGAGAGAGACAGAGATGGAGAAAGAAGAGGTAGGGCGCAGAGCAGACTCCATAGTTGTACATCATCAGTTTTCGACATGGTTTTGTTCCACACAGGTGGGTAGGGGCCGCACAGGGCAGGAACTGGGCTGGGGGCCTTCCCCCATGGGACCCATGCCCCCTTGAGCCTGGGGAGCTGAGAACCAAACTGGGTGTCTCCCACAGGGGAAGCACACCTCAGTTCAGCACATAGGTCCCCATGGGCCAGGGCTGGGATTCCATTCCTAGTCCCTGGGACTGCAAAGTGAGCACTCAACCCACTGAGCCACCCCGGCTTCCTTGCTATTTGTATTTTGAATCTCAGTCTAAAAATAAAAGCCTGCCCTTCTCCTTGTCCCTCCAGCCTGGTTCCTCTACTCCTTTGACTCTCTTCCCCTTGCCTTGTGCCCGTTTGCTTTGGATTCTTAGCTTCTACATCCGGGACATGAGCTCGCACATCTGCCTTTTGGCCTCCTCTTGCTATCAGGCACTGACTCGGGCACCATTCTGGATACCAGTCCTGAGGTGGGCAAATGCAATTTGCCCACTCAGATGTCAACACTGCGTGGTGGAAGGAAGCAGGCTTGGATTTACGAAGGCTCTGTCAACCTGAAGCTTCAAAAGGAAATATTTTTGCGTGGATGTAACTGCACCAAGGAATGTGGTCTAGTGTCATTTGGGGTCATACAGTGGAGCAGACCACAGGTGCTTGGACCACAGAGCCACCCTGACCCCGTGACTGCCAGGAAGCTGCCGCCCCATACAATCTCCATCACCCAGTCTTAGCCATGAAGACAAAGCTGGGATCCTAGGACTGTGGGCTTCTGCCTCCAGGTTAGGAGATGGTACACCAGGAGACCTCCCGCCCCAGTGCATCCTCTGCAGCGGATGGGGAAAACTGGCCCCTGATGCCCCTCCTAACTGTGAACCCAAAGATCCTGATGCTATCTAGTCTACTGCCCAACTGCCACTCATGACCCCAGGACTTGACTCCCTTGGCTGAAAATCCAGACACTGTTTCTAGAAAGGCTGACACAGCCCATCCATCCTTTAGCTAGGAGGTAGGAAGCATCCACTTCTATTTTTGGAGGTTCCAGTATAGTGGCCTGCAAGTTTGTTCCTACTTCTCATCCCGGGAGAGGTCAGCAGTCTGTATAGAAAACCATGACCTGCTCGGTAAGAACAGCGGCCGCTTCAAGTGTTCGGGGTTCTTTCCAGGAGGCCCTCCACGTGCAGCCTCGAGAAACCAGTAGAAAAGTATGACTGGTCCCAAACCAGGACGCTTTTTCTAAGCAATTTTACCTTGCCAGATGCCAAGTGCTGGGCAGAAAGTCACTCTGAGAAGCCGGAGCGCCAGGGGCAACAGAGGAGGACCTGCCAGGGACAAACGGCCTCCTGCCCTCCAGCTGGAGGCTATTTGCTAGGAAGGAGTCGGGTTTGAGCAGCAGAGGGCAGCAACGCACATCTGCCTCGAGCTAAACCCTAAGGCGACATGGGGAGGCCTCTGCTGTGAAAGGGCAGAGGCCGCCCTGCTCCCAGCCAACAGCCACACATGGCGGCCAGACGTGCTGCACCACGCTGGCCCCGGGGTGATTGCCTCTCTGGACTCACAGTTCTTGTCAGAGTCCACAGAGATGTCTGGCCTGCTGAGACATGAGACTCAGGAGGCCTGGCTCAATCGTGGGCAGACCTCAAGGTCCCTGGTTGTCGGCTTCCCCGAGCGTACGCCCTCCCCCTTCTCTCACCCCCTCCTTGCAGTGTTGGAGGCCTTAAGACACCACCTTTCAGCCCCCAGCACGCCTGGACCCCACAGCCCTACTCAGCACCCAGTTCGCTGACCACCTTGTTCCCCATTCAGATTGGATCCCAGCTTTGGAGGGTATGCATCCGTCCACACCGACAGCAAGCAGTTCTCCAATCATCTCACTTGGGTGCTCAGGAAAGACTTGCCCTCGTACCCATCACCCATAATGGGCCTGATCCAACTACCTGGGAAAATTTGATCTGTAACAACTCCCTGCCCCTCTCTCCTCCTGGAACACCCCTTCCCTCCCTGCCCTCTCCCGCTCCGCCTCTGCCACACGGCTTCCACTCACAGCCCATTCCCCCATGCCCCGGTCATGCCAGCTCTGACATGCTGAAGAGCACCATGAAGACCCCACCAGCCACCCGGGCTCTGGAGCAGGCACATGTGTCCCCCGCGCTTGTTCCCTATCAGACGGTCAGGGCAGGGAACGCGGAGACTTCAGTCTGTACGATGACAGAACAAAGGAACACAGCCTCAGAAGCACCACCACATGCTCCAATTTCACTGCTTTTCTTCGAGAAAGAACCATGATGTTCTTCTCCAATTGTCTGGCCCTGGTTGACCCTCTTCACAGCTGCTAATTTACTGCTAGTCACTGCCTTTGACAACGTTCAGACATTAATCATACCCATTTGTTCAGTTTCCTGAGTGAGGAAAGAATGGGGTGAGGGGTGGGAAACAAGAACAGGAGGTGGTGGGGGCAAGGTGGGAGCCAACATAAGCCAAGGGTCTTCTCAAACTGGCAAAGTGAGGTACCCCAGAATGCTGTGCACGTTAATATCCACATGGGAACCTACCAACTCGGGAATCTTCTAATCCTCAAGAGGACAAATTAGGGATCATTATGCATTGCAACACAATAATAAGCCGGCAATGTTGTTTTAACAAGTACAATTAAACTGAGCAAAATTCTCATAACTCAAGCTAGCCTCCATTTTCCTTGCTCTCTTTTCTGACCCATCTCTCAGTCCCTCTCCCTCTGTCTCCATTCTCTCTCTACCTGTGCATCCCTCCCAACTACCGCTCATCTGCAGGTAAGCACCCTACCTCCCACCTGCCTCCATACACCACCATTCAGGCCTGGGACAGACACATCTGTAACTATGGTCGGTCAGCTAAGATGAAGACCAAGAAGCACTAAACTAAATTGCTCTGTCTTCAGGCACTTGTTTTGTTGAGATTCATTGCCTTCTTAAAGCACTGTCTCCAAATAGCAGGGTACAAAGTGCTTCTCATTTCACTCAGCACATCGCATTTCAAAGCCAAGTGTACCCTGACCACCAGGCACATCCAAAGCCCTCTGTGTAAAAGGCAACATTTTCCCACAACTTAAAGGGAATCTTCCTCAAGAAGAGCAAATGTTCTTTTGCTGTATATGATCCAGGCTCTGTCACCTCCTCCCCATTCAGGGTTTCCCGACCTGTTTTCGTTCTGCAGGAAATTTGTTGATTTGTAAGCATGGAGCAGGCAATCAGTGCAACTGTGATGAAAATCACCCAGAAGGACATAAAAGGCAGGACTTGTGTCCTGGAAATACATTGGCTTATGTATATAAGCAAGAAGTTGACACCTTACCCCTGTGACATCTTAAGAGAGGTAAGCCATGGCCTCAGAAGGCACCTCTAGGAGGTCCCTAGAGGGGACAAGAGGTGGTGCTCCAGTCTTCCCTTCATTCTACCCAACATTGACACCCATAGGGTGGCATCAGAAGAGGGCAGGATTGATTAGGTGGGGCTTGCCTTCACGTCTCTCTCCCACACATACCTCATCCAAATGACGCCCACTTCAAACAAAAAAACATTCCTGTGGAACCAAGCTAGAAAAGTATCAGTCTTTTCTTCTTTGCCTGTCCTATCCTTCCCAGGGCTCTAGACCAACTGCAGTCAAAATAATGAAAACTATATCCTTTAAGGAAAGAAAAAAAAGAGGAGGAGGCGAACGCCACAGGGTTCGTGGGATTGTTTCCACGAGGCACTGCTAAAGCTGTGAAACTTGGTGTGGTACGTTCTCTGGCACATCAAGGGAAAGTCTGTTTTGAAGCAACCAGGAAACGGAGCCCACTTGAGCTTGAGGTTTCTTCCAGTGCCACTTTCTTAAAGATGTTTGTGAGCCCCCTCAGGTTCTCAGGCAGCTACAGCTCTGCAGAAGGCTCCTGTCCCCCCACAGGCTCCCCCAGGCCCCTCCTTCTTTCCTGGGCCCAAACACCTTTGTCCTAACTCCACTCTGGCTGAGTCCCCACCCTACTCTCAAATGCTCCACCTCCCAGTCATTGAGTTAAAACCCCCAAAGGGATTATGAAACTGACACCTGATTCTCTACAATGATTCAGGGCTCAAACTATTTACAGAAACAGAAGCACCACCACCTTTCTTGATGTCTGACCCAAAGCAGGTCCAAGTCACCAGCTGATTTTATTGACAACTAATGGGAAAGCCTTTGTCAACTTGCAGGCAGGGTGCTAATTGGAGGTGGAATGTTAAAAACTTCAATGCCTCAGCAAAATACTCCATGGGTGACTTAAGTTTGAGGCACAAAAGCTAAAGAGTATATTTGGAGCAAAATAAAAGTCACAGGAAGCTGCTTTCATATAATAATTTTAAAGTACCACTAATTTGACAAAGCCTCACGGGCGCTGGAGTCTGTCTTTCCCTAGCCTCTCTCTCCTTCAAAGTCACAAATGCCTGAAGAGTAAGGACTATGTCTTTCTCATCTTCCTGTCCCTGGCTGTTGAGGCCTATAGCACTCCATAGTTGTGCAGTGAAATTTGAATGAATGAAACTGGTTTCCTTTTGCCGCATGTCCCCAGCCCCTGCCTTCCTTGGAACCCCTCGGGCCCTGGCAGCTGTTATCTGAGCTCTCAATCCTGCCATATTTCCAGACCAACCATTTTTTGAGTCAGGGATTCTTATTTCAACAGCCACAGCTCTGCCCACTATCCAGAGTGGTGCCAATGCCCTGCCCACCCCACAATGGTCTAAGCTGGGCTTTGGTGCTTTGAAGCTGAGCCCTAGTGTTGCACATTTGTTACTCGGGTCATAGATTCTTCACCAACCCACTCCCCTTGGGGTCTCCATGCTGAAACCTGAACTCTCACACCACACCTAAGGCTTCACCACTGGGTACCTAGACTCAGCTGATCCTGCTCCGTTGTCCTGAGTGACCCGTCTACTAAGCACTGCAGCCCCGCCACCTGGCCCTTAGGTGTGCTCCTGCCAGCCCTGCAGAGACAGCAGTGTGCAATCGCCTTATTCTGTTCCTCTGCTCTTATTTCACTCCCTGTCCTCCTCCCCTACTCACCCCCTCTCTTTCCTAGACACGAAAGTCCTGCTCTGAACCTCTGGACTTGTTAAACTCACGCTGTTCTTAGTGGTGACAGCCTTCGCTCTGCCCTGGGTCTAGTCTCTGCTTTGCCCCTCTGGTGGGATAGCCTCACATCCATTTCCTGAATCCCTGCTACTAAATTGGAACATTCTAAAACAAGACAGAGGGTTGCTGTACCCTTTGCCCTTCCTGCTGGCACTCTACTTAGCATCTTCACTCCCGGTCAATGAGAGAGTCATGCCTTTTCCCAATCTTTCTTGCCAATCGTCAACACGAAAAAGGGATGGGCAATACAGTGGTGACAGACAGACAACCCCCCTCCCGCTCTCTCCACCTCCACACACATATATTCCAGATCTCGTCTTGCAATTGTCAAGAGGAATGAAGGTGAACTAAGAAGGGAGTGGTTGTTCTGAAATGGGTTTATTGCTAGAGAGCTAGGGGTTGGGGTTAGTTGCATTCTTCAGGAAAACAGTGTTGGGGGATAGGTCTCTGACAATCAGACATGCTGAATTATCTGGAACACTCTCACTTTCTTTAGTGTTTTATTCTTTTCAATGAAGATTGTTAACTGTTTTTATGTTAATATTTTTTCAATAATTTTTAAAAATTTTTAATTACTGTTGACATACGAGTACAATATTATATTAGTTGCAGGTGATTAGACATCTACATAACGTACCACGTAATCATCCCAATAAATCTAGTACCTATCTGACACCATTCATACTTATTACAATATTACCAACTATATTTCTAATGCTATACTTAACATCCCCATGACTATTTTGTAACTACCCATTTGTACTTCTTAATCTCTTCACCTTTTCCACCCAGTCCCCAACCCCTTTCCATCTGGCAACCATAAAAATGTTCTCTGTATCTATAAGTTTGTTTTCTTTGTTCATTTATTCTGTTCTTTAGACCCCACATATAAGTGAAATCAGATACATAGCATTTGTCTTTCTTTATCTGACTTACTTCTCTTCGGACAATACCATCTAGGTCCGTCCATTTTCTTGCAGATGGTAAGATTTCATTCTTGGAGTATGCCAAGATAGCTCAGCCGTTGAGCGCTTGCCTCACAGTTGTGAGGTCTGAGGTTCAATTCCTGGCCCTGGCCCGTGCAACCCCATATGCTGAACTGCAGCACAACTGGTAACCGCCTGGATGGCTCAGGGGTAAAGGTTCTCAGCTCCCATGTTGGGAGGCCCCAGGTTTGGTTCCTGCTTTGGGCAGCCCCACGTCCACCTGTCTGTATGGAATGAAACCATGTCACAACTAATGATGTATAACTATGAAGGCTGATCTGGGCCCTCCCCTCTTTTCTCTTTTTCCCTCTCACCTTCTCTCAAAACAATAAAATCTTGAAAAGAATGAAAAACAATTTTAAAATTTATTTAAAAAAATATTTTATTCTTTTTATAGCTAAGTAATATTTCTTTGTGTATATGTACCACTCTACTTTATCTGTCCATCCACTGAAGGACACCCAGGTTACCTCCATATCTTGGCTAATATATATGATATTGCAATGAACATATGGTTGCACAGGTCCCCTTGAAGTAGTGTTTTGGGTTTCTTTGAATAAATACCCCAAAGAGGAATTCTTTGTCTCTTGTTACAGACTTTGTTTTTAAGTTTATTTTGTGTGGTATAAGTATTGCTAACTCAGATTTTTTTTTCTTTTTCATAAAATACCTTTTTTCATTCCTTTACTTTTAGTCTCTGTGAGTTTTTCAATCTGTAGTCAGTCTCTTGTGGGCAGTATATGTAAGAGTTTTGTTTTGTTATCCATTCAGACACCCTATCTTTTGATTGGAGCATTTGATTCATTTACATTTAAAGTAATTGTTGATAGATATGTAGTTATTGCCATTTTATTATTTATTTTACTTATTTTTCTTCTCAATTTAAAGAAGATGCCTTGTAATACTGGTTTGGTGATGATAAATTCCTTTAGCTTTTTCTTCTCTGGGGTACTTTCTATCTGTCCTTCAATTCTAAATGATAGCTTTACTAGGTAGAATAATCTTGGTTGTAGGTCCTTGCTTTTCATCACTTTGAATATTTCCTGCCAATCCCTTCCAGTCTGCAAAGTTTCTGTTGAAAAATCAGCTGATAGTCTTATGGGAGCTTCTTTGTAAGTAACTAATTGCTTTTCTCTTACAGCTTTTAATAGTAATTTTTTTTTTATCTTTAACCTTTGACATTTTAATTATGGCGTATCTTGGTGTGGACCTGTTTGAGTTCAACTTGTGTGGGGCTCTCTGCACTTCCTGGGCTTGTATGTGTATTTCCTTCAGCAGGTAAGGGAAGTTTTATGTCATTATTTCTTCAAATAGGTTCTCAGTTTTTTGCTCTCTCTCTTCTCCTCTGGTCCTACAAGGATGTAGACGCTGGTACACTTGATGTTGTCCCAAAGGCCCTTTAAACTATCCTCATTTTTTAAATTCTTTTTTCTTTTTGCTGTTTTGATTGGGTATTTTCTGCTCTTATCTCCTAAATTGCTGATTGTATTATCTGCTTCATCTAAATTTTTGCTTCCCTCTGATGTAGCCTTCACAAGTATTTCAGGTATTCTTTATTTCTGACTGGTTCTATTTTATGTTTTCTATCTCCATTTTTATGTTTCCTACCTCTTTTTTGTACCAGCCCCATGGCTGCTTGAGAGTGACCCGGCCCCACTGCAGGCCATCTTCAGCCTCTGCGTGTGCCCTAGGAGGGGCCACCTGGCATGAGCCACAAAGTGATCCACTGATGCCTTCCACCCACACTGGACTTGGAGGTGCCTGGGGAGAGGCTAAGCCATGAACCCAGACCAGCTGTCACTAGTGCCCGGCTTGGAGCTGCTTAGCAAAAGGCATAGGACACACAAAAGCCAGGTGCTGTTTATTTGGGGCTTGTGAACCTTTGAGAGATTTTAGGGAATTGGATAGCATGCAAAGACAGGCCATTTGTATGAACAAGCCCCCGGAAGCTGCTTGGGTGAGCCCAAAAGTTGGGTGAGGCAAAGTCTCAGAGAACCACCAGGGTGGGCCAAATGCAAGAGTTAGGTGGATGGAGATGCATATATGGCACCTGCCTGTATCTGGACCCTGGGTCAGGGAAGGGCTCAACAAACCACGCCTCCTACCAGCACTTATATCTGGAGGAAAGCTGCCCCTGCAGCCCGTGCCCAGAAGTCAGACCCTCACTTTCTCCCAGTGTGTCCCTGGCACCTTTTGAGCTGCTGCCCCAGCGCTGGAGTTCAGAGTGAGGAAGTCCATCCGCAAGTCCATGTGCAGGCACTTTAAGAGGAGCACCGGGGACTCCAGAGCCCGTGCTCTCAGACACAATGTCCAGCGCTGTCACCGTCAGAAGTTGTGGGGACTTCTCTTCCTGACACTGGAACCCTGGCTTGGGGAGCCTGGTGTGGGGCTGGGACTTCGTGCTCCTTGGGACGGGTGGGGGGAAACATCTGCAGCTGAGATGTCCCTTCCCTATCTTTAGCCTCCACACGTGGGTACAGGGACCAGCCTGTTCAGCAGCTCTACCCTTCCCAAAGATAGCGCACTTCGTGCTTGACTAAATTCACAAATCTTTACATTTCCAGTAACTTGTTTGACTTTATGTACATTACCAAAAACATTGGAAACAAATCCTTTCTCCAGTCATGAGTTTTGGAAAACAGGGCCCCTGTACAAGTAGGTAACCCAGCCTCTGCCTGTGCAATCTCTGAGACAGTTCCAGGAACTAGAGCAACTCCTCAATAGTGCCCTTGCACCTGCCCCTGCCCCAGGCTTCACGTTCCAAGAAGCCGACTCTCGGCAACAGAGACGGGACTTTGGCTCTGCTTGTCGTGACTCTTGGCTCATGGTCCTATCTCTAGCTGGGTGGGTCCTTTGGGAACTTCTGCAATGCTTTGATCACTAGTTTGTCTGCATAGCTCTCAGCTGCCCACCATGCCTGCACCCTTTCCTCCTCGCTCTCCTTCAGATGAGCCAGGATCCTTGGGCATCCCTGCCCTAGCTTTTGCCTGAGTCATTTACCTTCTCGGGTAAATGAGAGCCAACCCCTTCTCTTGCTTCTCTAGAGCTAGTTGCACATTAAGTCTTTTTGTATTGAATCAGGAAAGAAAGCTTACCCGCTGAAGGAATTTTAACATGAACCCTCAGGGAGCTGTGGGAGCTGGAGGAGAGGTTCTCTTGGCTGCCCCAATATCCTATACAAATTATGCTGCCAGACCCAGCAGAGGCTGATGAGGGTCAAGTATGAACAGCACCCCCTCCTCCATCATGCTCCTGCCCCCCGCTGAACTTCAGGCCCACTGCTGCGTGAGGGGCCGGCAGACAGCAGGTGTGGAACTAAGGTTGAGTTGCAAAACCATCTGTAGAAGGCCGTCTTCCCTGGGTGGTCCCAGCCCTCATGAGCTCATACTCCCCTAATTCCTCAGAGTTTCTAGTTCATATTCCTACTCAGTTTCCCGGCAATCACCTGTCCATTAGGCACGTGTTTCCCTTTGCACAGTGCTTGGCACATAGTAAGCACTCAGTAAATGTCAGCTATTGATAATCAAAAGAGTAAATCTAGAATGGGATCCATGGCATGGATAGATGCTGCTAGGAATAGTCAGGGGACCCAGGCAGTAGTGAGCAGCTAAGCTCTCAGTACATGGTGACTATTCATTTAATGTTTCTGAACTGAAGGGTGTTTTAGTTCTTTCAAGTCAAAAAAGGTTTTTGGGCAAATGAGAATGACATGACTTCCTTATTCCTAAATCTCCAGGAAAGTTGGGGGGGATGGGGGGAGAAATTTTCTATGCACTGGTTAAAACATCCTGTTCAATACCTAACATGGAGATTTATGGCCAAATACTCCCCAATTCCCATATCTGTCTTCTGTCTTGGCTGTGAGAATTCCATTTGATCAGTTGATGTAGAGAACTTTCATAGGACCCAGCACCTTCTATGGAAGGAGATGAGGCTAATGAGGGGTGTTTAATGAAACAAGCACTATTTGCAAGACTCTCGCCTAAAGCCAGGAAATAGAAAGATAAATTGCTGAGGTTCCACCTTCAGAATCTAGAATGAACTTGATGCCTTAAGCCCAGATCACAGCCTTGATTCTTCCCCTTCCTCCTGCCCCATCATATGGCTCTGCACATTGGGGGAAGACATTTTTCTCCATTTCCTGAGACTCTCTCTGGGTTTCCATGTGGTCCCCTAGTGCTGCCTGGACTTCTGAAGCTCCTTAGCTGGGACACAGGCTTTGGTCCTCTGTCAAGGACTTGCCATGCTCCTTGCTCTGAAGGCTAGAGCCCAACATCCGGGTACAGGTGAAGCCCTCACTTCACTATGAGCGTCACCAGGGCCCAAAAGCATTGTCCCCAAGCTCTAGGTTTGATGCTGTTGGGTAGCCACTGGCCCCTCACCCCCAAAAGTCTGTGTCACTTTGGTGCCAGGGTGCGTAAGTTTGGCTGAATATAAAAAATCTTGTAAGTGGAGGTATGGGATCAGGTATGGGGTCACTGAAAGTGTTTAAGCAGGGACCTCACAGGATCAGAACACCGCTCTGGCAGTGCTGGTGGGCAGGGTGGATTGGGTGGGCAGAGCCTGAAGGCAGAGAGACTGGTTACATGGACCCATATAACTACCCTTCAAGGTAGAAAAAAGTGACCAGTGTCAGGGATGGTTCAGAAAAACTGACATGGACTGGGGGAGGCATAGGGAAGGGAAAGTACATTAGACAACTAGACAAAACCATCTTTTGATCATCTTCCCTGGCCAGTCCCAGCTTCTATGAGCCCACAGTGCCCTGACTCCTTAGAGTTCCTATTTACTTGAGGTTCCTGCTCACTTTCCCAACATGCTGGGAATGAGGCAAGGCCACTTTAGAGAGAAAATGTTCACACTAATAAGAAATTATTGGGCAAGGGGGCCAACATTCAACAAGTGCTTATTGCAGAACGAGCACCATAGCATTCATAGAACACAGGAAAAACACACAGCAGTCTGGCCAGCAGTTAGAAATGTGGGCACGGAGGTCTAGGAAGAGATCAGGACCTGAAGATACAAATCTGGACGTCAGCCATGTAGCTGTTAGAGTGGAAACGCCAGGATACGTCACATCTGCAACATAGAAGATAGAGATCACGGAAGAAAGCTCAGGCTAGGACCCCTGAGTGATACCATCAGCTTCAGAACTATCAAGGAAGCAGAAAACAAGCCGGGAGAGTACTAGGAAAACCAGCTGAAGGTCCTTTAACTGGAGTCCAAGGAGGGCAGTGTAAAACCAGGAAAAAGAAAGCCATCAGCTTAGAACACTTTACACTGACAAATGGGTTGAAAAAAAAGAAAAAAACAAGAAAAAAAACCAAGACCTGCAGCTTCAGCAATTAGGACCACATTGGTCTCTGCCCTCAATCAGATGCAGTCAGATGCTGGGCAGAGGAGCTGTTGAGACAGCTAGTGTAGACTCTTCTTTCAAGAAACTTGGCAGTGCGAGAACTGGGGACCACGAGGGTGGGGCTGGGCGCTCTTCTCTTTGGACAAGTGTCACAGGCACACTGGCAGATGTAATCACTCAACTCATAATCTCTACGATACTCGGAGAATCATCCCGAACCAGATCATGTATTGGCCTTGGACAGACCATACTTTAGTAGCAATCCTTCGTAACTGACTCCCTTTTCAACCCTAACTCCCTACTGGTGAGAATTTTTCCACCAATGCTGGCCTGTAAAGTAATGAATCTGTAACACGCTGCGAGAGTCTTAGAGATCATCTTCCCCAGTTCCCCACTCCACGCAGCAGTTGGAGTGGCTCAGACTGGAAGGGTCCTTGTAGACCCAAACAGCTACAGAAGGCTGTCAACGTTTTTATAAACTAGCAAACCATATCTAACTTTTACAGATGTAGCCTGTTCCTGGGCATCTGCTCATCCCCCAGCCTTTGAGTTGGGAAGGGGACTGACTGTTCAGGGAGAACTATGTTAGAAGTTGTGAGGAAAGCCCCCTTCACTTGGGGCACATGTGCAAGGGGTCAGGCTGGAGCCAAATCCAGTCCCTGCTTCCTTGCCAAGCTTTGCATCTGTCCAGACAAGACACTTTTTTCTAAATTGCACAAAAATTGTGGGCTAGTGAAGGGCCTGCCTGTACATTTAGGTTGGCAGAAGGGTTGGAGTTCTGCTGCGTGGCTGGAGAGCAGCCATTATCTCAGACAGTGGTCACAGACCTGGTCCCCGAAGACTGGGGGCTCTGGTTCTCTGCCCAGCGTTGAGGGGCATGCTGGGAGAGCTGGGGCAGAATGCTCCACAAGCCATGATGGTCTAGGGTAGAAAGGTCTGCCCTGGGGTGGGGGGGGGGGAGCCCTGGATAAAATAGAGGAAGAGGCCAGATGATCTTCTGAGCTGTGGAAAAAATTTTAGGGGATTCAATGCCTGGTGCAACATAGTGTCAACTTTGTAATTTGCACAAATTATTTAAAGCCTGAAATTATCAAATCTGAGCTAACCTCCTTTCTCTGCCCCCACCCCACCCCGTTAGTAAGCCAGCTGAGACCAGAGCAGAATAGGTCGAAATCATGTGAAAAGTCCTTTTTAAATGGAACTATGTTTAGTCAAGAACGGCTTGTGTAGGCTATGTCTTCACATCAAATATTGTTGCCTTTTGCCAGAGAAAATGTGCTTTAGTTCCTTCATACTAAAGAATGTCTGCTACATTGTATAATGAAACTAGAAGAATTGAGCTACTTGTTCATTACAAAGCTCTCTAGCCGAATACTCTAAATTCTTGCGCAGCTGAGTGGGCTTGGAGTGAATTAACAACATTCTTTTAAAAATAAATAATTTTGAGGCAGGACACAGTATTTACAATAGAATTTGTTGTGAAGAACTGATAAATGCGTTTTTACTCCGAGAAGGATCCTGCATTATTCTTTGTTGATAATGCCAGGACCAGGGAAAGCGTCAGCCAAAGCATTATGCGGGAGTCCAGGCCAGCTGCACTCTGGTCCCTTTTCTCACGATTGCACCCCGGGGAGTTCCTTTAGGCTCTCGGGGTGTCTGCCCCTCCCTCATGGAGTTCCTACCAAATTGCTGTGCCTCCAGGTACCAAACACCGATGTCCCTGCATAAGCTGGGGAGCCCTGTGAAGGCACAGACCACGTTGCAGTAACAGCCCAGTCCTCAAAAGCACACATATAGCAGAGGACTTCACACCTAGAAGGCTCTCGGGAAGGGCCTTCCTAAGAAGTGGGGTCTAGAAAGCTAGAGTTAGGTAAGA
>PVKE010019742.1:0-28163 GCA_004027555.1 Craseonycteris thonglongyai | reverse complement strand
CGCACTGTAGATTCATTCACCCCGTCATGGCGTGCCACAGATGCATCACTTCTGCCCTCTTTGATCATATCTAAAAGTTTCACTTTTTCACTGATGGTCATCATCTTCTTCCTCTTGGGCGCCCCGGAGGAAGCTTTCGCAGGGGCACAGCGCTTAGGCGGCATTATAAGGGCTTAATTAATAAAAAAAGTGATCGCTTCAATGAAACAGGTTATCGCCAACACAACACTAAAATACAGTATGCGAGACAGTCAACATCATGGACAAGACTGGCGAGACACGACAAGAGAAGGTGCTAGGTGAGGCTGCGATGATGCGCAGACAATCAGCTCACAGGGATCAATCCACTCGTCCTCTCATGGGTCGATGTCGCACCGGAAACCCATCACGCGCCTTTATGAGAGCCCGTGGGATGGACTCTGAGTCACCTCATCTCTGTTTGACAGGCAGGGATCCTTCTCTCGCGCGCATCCACATGAAACAACGCTCCTTTCCGCCATGTGGCTGCCGACAGGGTTGTATGTTTTCATTTTTATTTTTTGATGAATGTTTTGGGAAAACCCGCGAAGCACTGAAGCCGCAAAACATGAAGCGCGAAGTGGTGAGGGAACACTGTACTTGCGAAAACGTGTTTTTCTCTAGTCTTCAGTTTTTCCACTTGCATATGAGGGACAGAGCACAATTAGTGGTTTTCAAGCCATAGAACTCAATCTCCCAATTTAGAAAACAAATGAAAAGTGGAGCTGTTGAAGGGAGCATTGCTTAGGCTGATCCACCTGCACCTCTGTCCCTATATCAACTCAACAAAAACCCTCCAAGTGTTCCATGGAGCCCTACGGTGCTCCCGGGGACACAGTACAAAAACCGTTAAATTTAACGATCTCTAAGGTCCCCAAGCAAACCCGTTTTTCTGCCTGAGATAATGTACACATTTTAATTCCCTCCTGTCTCACCTTCACTTAGCTCGGTGTTTCTCAATCGGTTGGTAGTCCCCTATATCAGGCATATGGTACTTCAAGTGCTTTATTTAAAATGCAGTTGCCACGGCCCCACCACAGTCCTACTGAATCAGAATCTCCAGGGATTAGGCTAGGATTCAGAATTTAGAACAAACAACTTCCCCACCAGTTGATGGACAGCCACTGAAGGATTTGGGTCCTCCCCAATTAAGTTATATCCACAGAACCACATGAGTTATTTTATTTGGGAGCTTTCACTGCATCTGTCCTTTTGAATCTCCAGGGCAAGGAGAAAAAAACAAAAACAGTCAGATAAGCCCATATAGATGAATCAAGGTTTTCCAAGCGAAAACAGACCACAGTGAGATCTCCAGGGACCCTTTCACAGACAGAACATACTGGTAGCTCCTTGTTCTTCAATCCTACAGTTTGTACCCAGAAGAAATGATCTGTGCATGGCTCTTTTTTTTCTGTAGTGGCCTTGGTAACTTCAGGGATTATTTATTGAATTATCAGGTTTCTTATTAGTATATTAACAAGTAACTGGCAGGTAGGAGTGAGCAACTCTGTAAAACTGTCAAGGTAATTCATTTTAGACTTTGAAAATATGGTAGCTTCTTGTCAACTGCAAGGAAAATGGCCATTCTTTCATTCATTCATTTCCCACTCAACTAGCTTAGGAGATTCATGGTACATAAGATATTTCCTAAGCCCTTTTTCAGCGTTATTGAAATATAATTCACACACCATAAATTCACCCATTTAAAATGTAAATTCAATTGATTTTAGAACATTAAGTATGCAACCTTCACCACAATCAGAATATTTATATCACCTCAATAAGAATCCTTGGGGATGCTGGGATAGCTCAACAGGTTGAGCACTTGCCTTGCAACCGTGAGGTCCAGGGCTCGAATCCTGGCCCTGGCCTATGCAAACCCTATATGTTGAACTGTGGCACAACTAGTAACTGCCAGGATGGCAGTGAAGGTTCTTGCCTCCCGTGCAGGAAGCCCCCAGTTTTGTTCCTGCCCTGTGCAGCCCCACAACCACCTGTAGGGAATGAAACTATGTCACAACTAATAATGTACAACTATGTCACAACTAATAATGTAATGGAGACTGCTCTGCAACCCCCTCCTCTCAAACAATAAAATAAATCTAAAAAAAAAAGAATCCTTATATACTTTAGTTATCACCCTTCAATCCTCCATCTCCTTAGCCCTGAACAACCACTAATCTATTTTCTATCTCTATGGACTTGCCTATTCTGGACATTTCATTTAAATGAAATCATATACATATGGTCTTTTGAGACTGACTTCTTTCATTTAGTATAATGTTTTCAAGGTTCATCCATATTATAGCAAGTATCAGTAGTCTCCCCTTACCTGCAGGGGATATGTTCCAAGGCCCCCAGTGGATGCCTGAAATCATAGTAGTACTGAACCCTATATATAGTTGACCCTTGAACAAAGCAGGTTTAGAGGTGCCACCCACCTATGCAGTCAAAAATCTGAGTATAATTTAAGTTGGTCCTCTGCATATTTAGATTTCCAATCACAGACTGAAAATACCGTTGAGCCTTGAACACTCTATTTAAGTGGACCCGTGCAGTTCAAACCCATGTTGTTCAAGGGTTTGTGTTTTCCTACACACACATATCTATAATAAAGCTTAATTTCTAAATTAGGCACAGTGAGAGATTAATAACAATAACTAATAAAATAGAACTATAACAATATACTGTAATAAAAGCAATGTGCATGTGGTTTCTCTCAAAATCTTATTGTGCTGTCCTCACCCTTTTTTTATTTTTTAAGATTTATTTTTATTGTTTTTGACAGAGAGAGAGAGAGAGAGAGATACAGAGACAGAGACAAAGAAGGGAGAGGGCCCAGAACAGTCTCCATAGTTGCACATCATTGGTTTTCCCACATAGTTTCATTCCACAGGTGGGCACAGGGCTGCACAGGGCAGGAACTGGGCCGGGTTCTCACCCTGGTGAGAACTGAACTGGGGGCACTTCCCAGTTCAGCATATGGGTCTGCACGGGCCGGGGCCGGGATTCGATCTATGGTCCTTGGGGCTGCAAAGTGAGCGCTTAACCCACTGAGCCATCCTGGCTTCCCCCTCACCCTTCTTTTGTGATGAGGTGAGATGACACCATGCCTATGTGATGAGGTGAAGTGGGGTGAATGGAGTAGGGACTCTGACGAAGCCTTAGGCTACTATCAGCGTGACTTGAACACAGGTACTGTGATACCAAGATCCTCATGTTGATAATTGAGATGCCTATTAAGTGACTAGCAGGTGGGAAGCACCTACAGTGTGGAGAGGTTGGACAAAGGAATGATTCACATCTAGGGAGGGATGTCCCAAGATTTCATCATGCTACTCAGAACAGCATGCCACTTAAAACTTATGAAATGTTTATTTCTGGAATTTTTCATTTTATATTTTTGGACCACAGTTGACCACAGGTAACTTAGACCATGGAAAGTAAAACCATGGATAGGGAGGATTATGCACTTCATTCCTCTTTATGGCTGAGTAATATTCCATTGTGTAGATATACCACATTTCATTTATCCATTTATCAAGTTGATAGACATTTGGGTTGTGCCCACTTTTTGGCTATTCTGAATAATGGTAAAATGGTGACAATTATTAAACCTATGTAATCAATAGGTAGGTGTTCTATTAACATTTGTGTACAAGTTTTTGTGCAGACATGTGTTCTTTCTTCTTCTTTTGAAGGGCTCCTTGTCTAGCAGACCTTGGTGCTAAAACAGAAACCTACATAATGACCAGTGCTGATAGGACAGTGCCAAGGAAGGACCAGCAACATAATGTAATAGCCAGAATCACTGATTCTGCCATTACTAACTGAATGATCTTGGGGGCAATTTCTTCATCTGTCTGTGCGTCAGTTATTTCACGTGTAAAAGGGGATCAATATTTTCCTTACCTTATTGACACAATTCATGTCTCATGTAACGGGCTCAGCATCAAGCCTGGCACAGTGCTTCATAAAAGTGCACCACTATTATTTCTATTCTGGAGATTCCTAAGAGTCAGTTTACTGATGAACCATGCACTATAGCAATAGTAAAGTTGTCATTCATTCAACAAATGTTTATTGAACATTTATTATGAACTAGGAAATGTGAGAGAAATACAGTTGACCCAGACTTGGATCATACTCCCAGGAGTTTGTAATCTGTAATCTGAATGGCAAAACCCAGTGGCATACATCACCTCCATATGTTGTGATTTGTTCTTTAATGAAGGCCCCAAAACTTGCGGTAGAGCCCTGGAGAAGGAATGTAAAACAAAACAAAACAAACAAACAAACATTTAAAAATAAACATGTTGAAATATACAGAAAAGTAGAAAATTGAATACCTACATATTAGTCACATAGATTCAACAACTGTCAACATTTTACCCCATTTACTTCATTTTATTATATGTTAAATTAGCAGCTAAACCATTTTAAAATTAATTATAAATATTCTAACACTTCAGCCCTAAATGCATCGGCATGCATTTCTAAAAATTAAAGAATCTCTTCCATAATCACAATACACTTACCACATTATTACCACAAAGTTAGGAATTTCCTTATATCCCAGTTCATAGTCAGATTTTCCCAATTGTGTAAAAACATGGTCTTAATAGCCTTAAAAAAAATAAATGAACCAATCAAGAATCACATCTTATATTTGGGTTGTTAAACTCTTAGGTTATCTTAAATCTAGAACCAACTCTCTGTTGCTTTTGTTTTCACCATGTTGACCTTTAAGAGATGTCAGTTGTCTTACAAACTGTCCCACACGCTGGATTACGGTGATCCTTTATCCTCTGAAATTCCCATAAACTGAAGCTAGCTCGAAGGGCCTGATTAGATTCAGACTCAACATTTTTGGCAGAAGCCAAAATAGGTGATGCTGTGTAGTCTACTGCATCCTCTAAAGAGGTACATAATGCTTGGTTGTGCTTCCGGGGTTAAGGTGGTGACAGGCAGGTAGAAGAGGAAGGAACTGGGAAGGATGGGGAAGACTTTACAGGCAAAGGCATTTGAATAGGGCTTTAAAGGCTGTGTAGGAGCCTGGGGGGTGGAGGAAAGAGAAGGGGAGGGGTTTTCCAGGTAGGTATATGTGAAGGCACAGTGTTGGGAAAGAGAGTGATGTGCTTCAGGAAGTCAGAGGTGGTGGCCAAATGTGGTGGAGAATTGTCATAATAACAGGTCCATAGAATTTATGTGTTCCAGGAACTATGCTAAGTGACTCACTTAATTCCTCACACGGTCCTGTGGAATGGGTGCTCCCACCTCCATTTTAAGGGTGTGGAAATTAAGGTTTAGCGTTGTGTGGTAACTTGCCTAAGGTCAGACAGCTAGAAACAAGACTTGGGATTTGAATCCGGATGTCTGACTCTTGAATCTCTGCTTTTAAAATTACAAAATCCTATGTTCAGATGACAGGACAAATGAGTGGGAAAAGTAGGTTGGGGGGTTAGGAGGAAGCAGGCCTTCTCAGCCATTCTAGGGAATTTGGATGTGATTCCAGTGGCAGTAGGGGTGAGCATAGGTGTGCATGAGCACACTCACTGGCCACCCCAGAAAGTAGAGAGCTGCAGGGAGGGTGGGAGGTGGGGAGGGGAACTGGGCACCCCTGTAAGCTGGGCTGCAGGTAACAGAGATCAAGGGAGGAATTCAAGTGCCTTTGCACAGACCCTCATTCTGTGGACACAAAAGGGGGTGGGGATGGGAGATGGGAGGGGGCAGGGCTAGTTTCCCCACTGGACACCCCTAACCCTTTCCATGCTCAATGAAGCTGGGTGCCTGGCCATACCCACAGACCCCAGTGTGCCACACACAGCTCCAGTTTCCCCATCATCCCGAAGGCATCCTGTGGGCCACACTGCAGGGGATTGTGAGCTGCAAAGACCTGGTGAAATGTCCAGCTTTAACCTTCCAGGGCCCAGAGAGGGGAAGCAACTGGCCCAAGATCACACAGTAAAACAGTGGCAGAGGCAGGACTAGAATTGGACACGCCTCTTGATTCTCAGTCTGCTGTGCTTTCAGGATGCAGTTTATCTTGGAATCAAAGAGGCACCAAGGCACAGTTGTGGAGGCCTGGCTGACAGGATGCCAAATACTCTGGGAATTCTTCCCTTTTTATTTATATTTGCCCACTTCAGGGACTACTCTGTAAAGGATGCTTCAGGGGCTGAGGATGTGGCTCCAGGTGCCTTCCTGGCTGCCTGTTGTCACCCTACCCCACCCCCACCATCTCCACAGGGCCTGTGTGGCCCCAAGTATAACCAGTATCGGGTGGGTAAGCCCACAGGGTAGGTAAACCCAATGGCTGGGAATTGACAGTGTGAAGCCTGGCCCTGCTGCTCAGCCTGCAGCCTAGGCAGGGAGGGTGCAAGGATGGAACAGAGAAACCACTCTGGGGCAGGCTGCCTGGGTTCCGGTCTCTACCCCAGTCCTCACTAGCTGTGCAACTTTGAGTCAGTCATTCCCCTCTCTGTGCTTCTGTTTCTTGATTTTTAAATTAGTAAAAATAATTGTGGCTTCATAGGATTGGGCATGAGGATTGAATCACATGAAAAGCATTCAAGGGCATATAAGTCACCTGCCACATGAGAAAGGCTGGTTATTATTGTTAACCTGGAGTCAGTAGGCTTAGGTGCCTACCACTACCTTACCTATGAATTGGACAAACCTTCCAGCTCCTGCATAACACCTGCCTCCTCCACGAAGACCACCCAGATTAACTGCATTCAGTTTAAAGCCTACCTTGATTCCCTGAATTTAAAACACAGTTGGCATTATCTAAACTAACTGCAATTGGGGTGGGGGAGAGCAATATTCCTATCCCTCTCCATAACACTGACCTAGACTCAGAAGCCTGGGGGTTTTAGTCCATCCCTGGGCTAGTTTGCTCAGTAAAAAGAGGGTGATAATTCCCCTTTTACCTGTTTTGCAAGATGAAAAAACTTGGATCCCTGACTACATTGAGAATGGAAGGAACACAAACAAGCAAAAATGTTTCTGAAAAGCATATTTAATAACCTGGAAACATTATGCCAATATAGAGTAATTATTTATCTATTCTGAAATTAATTTATTTAAAAATTTTATGAAAAGATGCATTAATACATCCTCATGGTAAAAGATTTGCAATATGATGTTAATCAAAAAAAGGGCAATCAACTGTATATGAAATGTGACCCCAATTTTGTTTTTATAAATACACTGACAAAGAATACAGATAAGGGAACCCTCCAACATGTTAACAGTGTTATCTCTGGGTGGTACAATTACTGGTGAAAATATTATTAAATATTTTCCAAGTATTTTCTAATGAGGATATATATATATATATATATATATATATATATATTATATATATATATATATATATATTTTTTAAGATTTGTTTTATTGTTTGAGAGGTGAGAGAGACAGAGAGAAGGGGAGAGGGCCCAGAGCAGTCTCCACAGTTGCACATCATTAGTTGTGATGTAGTTTCATTCCACACAGAGGGGTGTGGGGCTGTGCAGGGTGGGAACCAAACTGGGGTCTCCCCCGTGGGAGACAAGAACCTTCACTGCCATCCTGGTTACAGCTGCACTGCAGTTCAGCATATGGGTTTGCATGGGCCGGGGGCTGGGATTCAATCCCCAGATCTCAAGGTTGCAAGGCAAGCGCTCATATGTTGAGCTATCCCGGCATCCCCGAGGACATATTATTTTCATAAGCAGAAGAAAACTACAATTATTCTAAAGAAAAATAAGGTGTTTGGAAGCATTCAAGGTTCAGCAAACACTAGTTAGATATCACATATGTGTGACTAATCAAAATTAAGATTAAAATTCTGCATTTTAGAAGCACCCTGTCCCCTAACCATGGGCCAGTCCACAACGTTTTCTCTTTGAAAGCCTCACGCAAAACAGTCCTCTAGCTTCCAGAACATCACCAGCCTCTCTGGGCTAAAGCTCTTCCTTTTGAAGTCAGGCCTGGCTGGGCCAGGGGAACCATGGCTTGGAGGTGACACTTGAAGTCTCTGCAGTTACCAGCTTACTTAGCTGAGGAGGCCTATTAGCCATCCGTCGAAAAACAAGCCATGACATTTGTGCTCCCTGGTTTGTGGTTTTCAAGCCTCTTCTGTACATTCTCTGTAGTCCACGAGAAGCTTTCAGAGTCCTCCACAGCTTTACTGAACCCAGAAGCTCAAAAACCTTCAACGGCTCCTCATTTCCTTCAGGGTGGGTATCGACCAACTTCTTTCGTCTGGCATTCAAGGGCCAGTTGGATCCGAACCAACTGTTCTGAGAACTCCCGTGTGGTCTGCTAGCCAGCTGCACAGCCAGGCCACGCAGGAACACTGATGAGTGAATGCAATGGAGAAAGATGGAGACTGAAGCAAAATGGAGCAAGCACAGGCCTTCTCAAGCGACCACCACTTCTCGGTGCCTATCAATTGCTGCCAGCCTGGTGGGATTTTCCAGTTTTTCTGAAAGAATCAGGAAACCTGGACCTTTAGGTGAAATCGTGATTTTTAAGTAAATATTGCCAGCTAATTCACCAAATCTATTTGGCCAGTCTGCTGATCAGTTTGTGACTTGTCATAGGAACACACTGAACTTTTCTCCCTCTGTATGTCGGCTTTTGTTGTTCCCATTGCCAAGGACACCAGCTTACTCATCTGGGTCTACTGAGCTCCACCTATTCTGTGAGGTCCAGCCAAAGACCGCCTCTTCCGTGAGCATCTCCCACCTTGAGGCAGCACCAACCATTGAGCTCTGTGCCTGTCCATCTCATGCCATCGTTTTTTTCCAGTGAGTCCTGCCTCCCTTGGTGGACCATGAGCTCCTGAAATGTGCAACCCATATTAATATTTATGGAGCACCTGCTTTGTTGCCGGCAGCAGGCTCAGCAATGCAGATACAGCCCAGAACAAGATGGATAGTCTTTGCCTTGATGGTGTCAGGGACAGAACCTGCATTTTGCAATGATTGTAAATAAATCATTCCCAAGATACCGAATTCCAATTGTGATGAGTTTGATGGAGTTAAGAAAGTTTGTAAAAAGAGCTTAATCCAGCGGGGGATTAAGCAGCGAAGGCAGCTCGGGGAAGCATGAGCTCTAGGGTGGCCACATAAACGTACACAGTTGGTACACTGTACAAAGGTAACCAGCTGAGAGAACAGTTGAGAGCTGAAATCTAGTCCCTGCTTGCTCGTCCAAGCGGTCCCCTTGGCAGGTAACATAAAGGCCTCCGTGGAGTGGAGGGGACCAGGCAAGCTAGAGGATACCAAGCCCTGACTAAGGAGGCAGCCCCACTCAGCACTGGGCTATCCTTGTCATGGGAAATGTGGGTCCTGCGTTGACATATATTCTAATTTTAAAATTGGGAATCTGACTCCCCCCTGATGAAATATGCTACGGTGTTCTAAATACTGGCGTCTGGTTAAAACTTAAAAAAAACAAACAACACGCGGTGGAACAAATAAAGAGCAGGTGCCGGCCGCCCGTCTGCGACGCCTGGCCCGGATGCCATCCTAATGTTATGCATGAGTGTGTGGTTCCATCCTGCGTGCAGCTCTTTTAGAATGCTGCAAAGCGGCTGCTGCAGGGGCGGCGGAATCCCTCCCCACCGGGGGCCGTGCGCGGGGACTCAGCCCGGGGCCGGGCTGTGGCTGCGGTGGCGGGTCGCGTGGCGTGGCTTTCTTCACACCCTCCCTACCTGATGGCCTGCTCAGTCCCCAGCGATGACTCAGCCTCCGGCGACTCAAAGCGCAGAGGGAGGGGTGGGGCGTGGCCAACTGGTGGGGAGGGAAGGGAGGAGGAAGGGGCAGAGAGGGTCAAGGGACAACTTGGAAAAGTGGGAGGGGAGGAAGGGAAGGGGGAGGGGAGGGAGGGAGGGAGGGAAGAGGGGAGGAGCTCCGGGGGAGGCCGAAGCCCCAGCCCCAGCTCCAGCCCCTGCCTCCCTTTGGTCGTAGGAGGGGGGGAGCAGGGGTTGGGTGGCTGGGGAGGGTAGAGGGGTGAAGGGTGAGAGCAGGTTGGAGAATAGCAGAGGGGGTGGGACTGGGGAGGAGTGAGGGTTGGGTGCTACCCGCCCCCATTCATCCCCCACCCCCCAGGGCCCAGGTGGACACTGGGTTCCTAGCCACACCCACGGGCCAACCCGGCTGGTGTTGGATCTGAGCTGGGGAACGCACCTTTAGACATGGATCTTTAGTGAGCACCTCCCAGTGGAGATCTTGGGGACAGGGCAGTGAGAAAGCGACAAATGAATGAGATGCAGCCATTATTCCTGGGGGCTTGCAGGGGAGAGAGAAAATCTACAACGCATATTTATTTACAAGTTGAAATTTAAAGGGAGAAATGTTATGCTGGCAATTTTGCAGAGCTACACAAGTAGCTATAACACAAGGTTGAATTTGAAAGGTGCCCAAGGAAATTTCCTTAGCAATTTTTTTTTTTTTGTAATATAAATGATATGATGAATGAATGAATGAAATGTGTTATGGCAGCAGGTCTGTGTGTCTTTGAGGGGACAGCAAGTTTTTTTTGTGGCTTTTTTGTGTGTTTGTTTTATTTTTTTCCATGTATTTTTGAATGTCTGGGATGATGTATAGAAGTACATGTGTGTGTGTTGAAAGAGGTACAAGGGCTGTCCTGAAAAATATCCAGCCATAAATGCCTCTATTTTTCTTTTTCTTTTTTTTTTTTTTTAAGATTTATTTTATTATTTGAAAGAAGGTGTAAGAGAGAGAGAGAGAGAGATAAGGGGGGAGGGTCCAGTGCAGTCTCTCCATAATTGTACATTTTCAGTTGCGACATGGCTTCATTCCACACAGGTGGATGTGGGGCTGCACTGGGCAGGAACTGAACTAGGGGTCTCCCATGTGGGAGGCGAGAACCTTTGCTGCCAGCCCGGTGGTTACCAGCTGTGTTGCAGTTCAGCATATGGGGTTTGCACAGGCTGGAGCCAGGAATCAAACCCTGGACCTTGCAGTTGTGAGGCAAATGCTCAATCACTGAGCTATCCCCATGTCTCCCCTCTATTTTTCATATTACATGGCTGGATACTTTTCAGACAGCTCTGTGTGTGTGTGTGTGTGTGTGTGTGTATTGTTAAATAACAAAGATTCAAAGAATAAATAGATCTAATTGGCTTTATTGAAGGTTTTGTGAATCAGGCAGCATTCCATCTAGTGAGTAGAGAGGAGCCCCAAGAAGCTGTGCAATATGGAAGGTTTCTATAGGCAGAGACTGAGCGGGACAAGAATGTTACCGGCAAAAGAAAACAAAGGAGTGTTTCAGGCAAGGTTACGTTCCCTTAGGGTTTTGGTTGTGTCTGTGTGTGCGTATATGTGACCACAGGGCTGGAGTGTGTCTTGAGAATTGTATGTGTGGGGGAAGCTTGGATGGCTCAGTGGGTTAAGAGCTCACTTTGCAGCCCCAGTGACCGAGGATCGAATCCCGGCCCCAGCCCGTGCGGATCCATATGCTGAGCTGGGGAGTGCCCCCAGTTCAGTTCTCACTGGGGTGAAGACCCTGGCCCAATTCCTGCCCTATGCAGCTCTGCCCACCTGTGGAATGAAACTATGTGGAAAAACCAATGATGTGCAACTATGGAAACTGTTCTGGGCCCTCCCCCTTCTCTCTGGCTCTGTATCTCTCTGTCAAAAAACAATAAAAATAAATCTTAAAAAAAAAAAAAAGAATTGTATATGTGTTATCTGTGCATAAATGAGAATGTATGTATTTTTCAGAGCCATGTGGGTATGACTGTATGTGTCCAGATATACCTCTGTAGCCATCCTATTGATTTAGTCTGCGATAAGGGCCACCTGATTCTTAAGGTGGTGAGCTTCTTAGAGGAGGAGATCCTTGGGAGATGGGGACTGAGGTGGGAAAGAGCCCAGTGTATGCTGGCCCAGTGACCATCCCGAGCAGGGAGGGAGGGGGCGACCATGTAGCCTGAAGTGAGACCCAGGCAGGCCTGAAAGACCAGAACCTGCCGTCTGGGCCTCTTCCACCCTCTCAGCAACTGGGCTGGCTTCTCTAGGGGCCCAGCTCCCCCCTTGTCCGTGCCCGCTCTGCGGAGCACGTGGCCTTGGTAAATGGATGGAGCACTTCCTGTGTGCCTGCCCTGGACAAGTGTGTAATTGGCATTGGTTCAGCTCTAGGAGGCATCCCCAATTTTACAGAGTGGGAGCGTAAGGGGAAGTGGCCGGTCCTGGTTAAGCGGCCACAAGGGTGCTGCTAGACCAGGGTCTCGCAACCTCGGCACTGCTGAGACTCGGGGCAGGAGAATTCAGCATTCTAGGGGCTGTCCTGTGCACTGTATGATGTTCAGCAGCAGCCCTGGCTGCTACCCACTCAATGCTAGTAACACCTCCTTCCCTACCTGTGACAAGCAGAATGTCTCTAGACATTTCCAAATGGCCCCTGATTGAGAACCACTGTGCTAGACATTCCTGCCTCCCTGGATACGTGTTTTCCGAGCTGTACCATCTCCACCTGCCCTTCTTCCACAGTGATCCTCACATTAGCACAGGTAGCTCCTTGCCTCAGCCACAAACAGAGGGGTTCCCAGCTGGGCCTCCTTGCTCAGCAGCTCAACCTCTCTGAGCCTCAGCCAAAGAAAGCACAGGGCTCAGCACCTCATAGACAGACACCTTTACAGCTCTTATTATTATCATTCGAGTCACAGGAGGTCCCTGGGGTCAGAGCCAGGAGGAAGAGGAGTGGCGCCAGCGGACCTCCTTTGGCCCAGATCTGTGGACGCTGCGGGTTCTGTGAATCTGCTTTCCTCGCTCAGCAAAAAGAATACAATGGATGCTACAGCGCTGGGCCAAAGCGGGTCCCACTTGACGCTATTCTATCATCTGCTGTTTCATCTTGGCAAACAATACGGCCGGACTTTCCCCGCCAGCAGAACCTGATTGTAATGAGCAAGTGGTGTGCTGTCACCACAGCAGGTGCTCCGAAGGGCCAGGCGGAGCCAGCCTCGGGGCTCCATGCACACTCGGGCCCCGGTGTGGGATCCATGTTGCTGTGGGGCCGGCCACCTTGGCCCAGTAGGGCCTGGGCAGCAGGTGGAGGACAGTGCAGTAGCTCTGCCACATGCCCAGGGGGCCTGAGACTCCTGCTACAGATCAGACACAGGTGACAATGCCCACAGAGGACCTCCATACCACCCCTGTCTTTGCACTCTGGCAAACTCTCTACTCTTGACTGAGTTCCTTTGCTGCACCATCTTCTCCTCTGCCCCCTCTGTTCTCCCACAACCCCTTCCCTGTCCCTGGTGTCCTCCATTCCTCTCTGGGGGGGGGGAGGGGCTGCTGAGCAAAGTGGTTATGGGGGAGGGTTCTTTCGCCTCTTCAGCTGTGTCTGTGTGACATTGGGGGAAGTAATAAACCTCTCTGTGCCTCAGCTTCCACATTCCTAAACCGGGGATACTGAGAGGCCCTGTCTGGCAGTTCTAGTCCATGTGAAGGACAGTAGGCCTGTAGTGAGTCCTTACTCCATCACAGCTACCATTATTGTTACCCTTGAATAACCGTGACATGCAAACGAGCACTTACTGATGGCCAGACACTGTGCTAAGGCCGGGACAACTTTCCCATTGGATCCCCTTAACTGCTCTAGGAGGACAGCGCTATTATTAGGCTCACAGCAGGGAAGAGGAAGGCTTGTAGACTCATGTGAGGTAACTTACCCAGGGTGAGGGAGCTAAGAAGAATGTGAACCAAAGTGATGTCACTGCATAACCTGATTACCCTGATCTCCACTGAAAGCAGATTTCACATAGGAAGGAGGGGCCCATCCCCTGCTGGTGTGTCCCCAAGGGAATGTGAGGGGCCCCAGAGGAGGCAGTGAGGGGCCTGGGCAGAGGGAGGGGCTTGTGCTCATAGTGGGTGAAGTTTCCCTTTTTCAGCTACTGATGAAGTCACCTAGCACCAGTGGGCTGTGGTCTCCTGACTGCCAGGGCAGATATTGTTCCAGTGCTTTTTGTTTGAATTGGATTGTAGGAAAGTCAGAGGACATCGATATGTTAGCGTGGATGGCAGGGAAAGATGGTGTGTTTACCAGGAGCTGTGAGAACTTGGCCAGGTGAGTATATAAGAAACGATGGTCTGTGCAGGGGGGTTAGTTCTTCCAGCACATGTGCCAGAGAGCCACGTGAGAACTTCTATGTTAATAAGAAATTCAAGGCGTTGTGTTTCCTTGTACTGTGATTGTGTAGTTGTATTACTTATTTATTGCTGTGTAGCTAATTACCCCCACAGCTTAGAGGCTTAAACCAAATCCTTACCATCTCACAGTTCCTATGGGTCCAGAATTCAGGAGTTATTTAGCTGCATAAGTTCTGGCTCGGGGTCTCTCGTGAAGTTGCCATTGAGATGTCAGCCAGGGCTGAAGTCAGCCTGTCGGGGGATCTCCTTCTGAGAGGGCTCGCTCACACCGCTCTGGGCGAGGGCATCTGGCCTTCCCCAGCAGACCTCTCTGCAGGGCTTCTTCAGCCCACTCCCACTTCCAACACCACAGAGCATCATTTCCGGAATATGCTGTTGCTTACGCAGGCCAGCCCTGCTCAGCGTGGAAGGAGGCCACATAAGGACGTGAATACCAGGAGGTGAGGATCGTGGGGCCAGGCGGTAGGCTTCGCACCATGGTCATCATTGCCGACTTCTTTACGATTCTATAGAAGACTGTGGATTTCGTGTCAAATCCAGAATTCAAAAGTGTGCTGCGAACACCCAAAAGTTGAGAGTTGCCCACCTAACAGCTTCATTTTTTCCTGGACCTGCCTGTGGCGTCCTCCTGGGGGCATGGCTCCAGCCGGGACCTGGGATGACTCGGTCGGAAAAAACCCCTCCATTTCCGTGACGCTGGAAGTTCGTTATGTGTGCAGGGCACAATGGTTAGGGAGCATCAACCTTGCAGCCACACACTTTGGACTCAGGACACTGAGATAGCTCAACAGGTTGAACGCTTGCCTTGCAACCACAAGGTCCGGGGATCAAATCCTGGCCCCAGCCCGTGCAAACCCTTATGCTGAACTGAGGCACAAGTAGTAACTTCCAGGATGGTGGCAAAGGTTCTTACCTCCAGCGTGGAAGGCCCCCAGTTCAATTCCCACCGCTTGCGGCCCCACATCCACCTGTGTGGAGTGAAACTACGTCACAGCTAATGATGTACAACTATGGAGACTACTCTGCGCCTTTCTTGCTCTCTCTCTCTCTCTCTCTCTCTCTCTCTCACACACACACACATACACATAGAAAATACACTAAAATGAATCCCCCAAAAAAGGACTGGACTCAGATCCTGACTCCCACATTGGTGACTTGGGGACTTTGGGTAAATTGGCTTAACCTCTCTAAGCCTCAGAATCCTCTAGTGTAAAGTGGATTAAGATCCACTTCACAGGGTCATCAGGGAACCGAAATACAGGATGACAGAGCAATGATAACAGGTCAGGTGCTCTGCCAATATTTACTCCCAAGTTTATTATTAATAGTGATAATGATAAAGTGATAATAATAGCTCACACTTATTGAGCAATCATTACTGTCAGCCTCTGAAGCTTAGAGCACTTAAGGCACTTGCCTAAGACACTCAGCTAGGAGAGTTGGGGCTTAAACCCAGGTCTGTCTGTCTCCAGAGCTAACCTATTGGATAACTCGCTCTTCTCACTTCACAATGGTATGAAATGGTTCTACCCCTTCCCTTTTCCCTCTGTGTTTCAGCTGCTTAGTCATATATGGACATACTATCACTAGTTAACTATTCCCCCAATGGTTGGATACTAGCTTCTCATTCTTCACCATTAAGAACGAGGCTTCAGTAAGTGTCTTTGCGGGCCAGGCGTTTGCCCAGAGCTCTCCACATGCCAGGGGCTGCACTAGGTACTTGACGTATGTACTACATTGAATGAACCCTCCACCTGCGCGAGGACACCCGGCGGGGGGGTGATGCTGGCAGGCTCTCCCTTGTCTAACACAGGGTGCCTTTTTAAGGGCTGAGAGCCCCCTGCTTTCTCAGCTCTGAAGCTCTTCATTCCAAGAGTGCCTGCAAGGACACTGAGCAGCCGTTCACTGAGCAGTTCACTGAGGAACCAGAGGGCTTGGTGTCTGCAGACTCAGGTTTCACAGAAGGACAGCTCTTGGTGGCTTCTCACCAGGCTCACAGCAGCCTGGAGTCACCAGACATGCTGCATCAGTCAGCATAGGCCAGGTTATGCTGCAGTGACCGCCCCAAGATAGGGGCTTAAAACATCCACTGTGGGAATGCCATGGCCACCAAGCAGAACATTACCAGTAGCCATTCCAGGAAGCAAGGCAGAAGGCAGTCAACTACTTACACACTGGCTCTTAAATCTTCCCCTGTTACTTACACACTGGCTCTTAAATCTTCCCCTGGAAGTGAACCATTACTTTCTCTTTCTGTCTTTCTCTTTCTTTCTCTCCCTCTTTCCCTTTGTTTTCTCTCCCTTCCTCCTCCTCTCTCTTTGACAAAAACAAGCCACTCGCATCCGCAACCATAATGTTCAAGGGACAGGATGTGCTTCCTAACATGTGCCCAGAGTGGGGAGACCTGGAATATTTGGTAAATAGCACCGAGGACCACCACAGACTTTGTCTTTTGCTGATCATTTAGAAAGAGTCTGGCAATTCGGACCCCATTTTGGAACAAGTAAGTCCAGGCCAGAGTGCCTGGGGGGTCCCTTAGAATTTTATTCTGGAAGAAAGACTGTTGACTCTAAACCAGGGGTGTCCAACCTTTTGGCTTCCCTGGGCCACACTGGAAGAAGAATTGTCTTGGGCCACATATCAAATACAGTAACACTAACAATAGCCAAAGAGCTAAAAAAAAAAATAAAGAAAGAAATTGCAAAAACGATCTCATAATATTATAAGAAAGTTTATGAATTTGTGTTGGGCCACATTCAAAGCTGTCCTGGGCCGCATGCGGCCCTCGGGCTGCAGGTTGGACAAGCTTGCTCTAAACCTCTTGTCCTGCTTGGAGAAGCTCCGTTCCTTGAATCCCTGGGGCTCCAGGAGGTAAGAACAGAGGGTGTGGGTCCAGGGAAATGGCTGGAATTCACCTTGACAATGGGTGAGTGTGGCTGGAGCTCTGAATTCTGAACAGCATTAGCTACAGAGTGACTACGCATCTGTGACCTTGGGTTGTAGCAGAAAGAACATTTGATTCTAGTCAATGTCAACACTTGAAAAAGTCATCTGGAAACAACCTAAATGCACCTCAAGGGAGCTTTAATATGCCAGCCAGAATACTAAATACTTACTAAAGAGAAATGACAGAGAGTTTCAACAGATACAGCTCAGAAACACAATGTTGATAGGGAAAAAGAAACCACATGACAGAATATGTGCGGTTTGATACCATTTTATGTGGGAACACATACACTAAACAATACTATTGTTCTGGATGCACATGTTACATATGATAGTGGATCGGGGCGTGGGAAAGGAGTTGGGACAGAGAATGTGGACAAATGGGGCTGCAATTCTATTTGTAAGTAAAAAAAATAGGCAGCAAGGATTAAGCAAGCGTAACAAACTTTTATCAGTTGTCAATTCTGAGCAGTAGGACTTGGATGTTTGTGATATTATTGTTTGTATTTTTTTTTAATGTTTTTAAACACTTGCTCAGTCTCCCTAGGTCTCAATTTCCTCATTTCTAAAATAAGGCAATTGACCTAGGATGCTGGGTGATTATCAGGCAGCAGGACTTCAGAGACCAATAACATTTTGAGGAAAAAGCTTAGAAATTGATAAAGATGTCCATTTAAAATTTTGCCCACAATGGGTTTAAAAAAAAAATCAATAATCTACTCTGATCACAATTTTCTAAAAAGAAGGAACATTTTAACATGAAATTAGTGGGAAAGGCACAATCTCAGAATCATCGAATAAGATTTGTTCTTGTTTTCCAATTACTTATTTAGTAAAAGACACACATACTCATTGCAATACATTTGGAAAATTTATCGGAACAGAATAAAAATTACCCACCCTTATTCTCACCACCCAGCGGGTAATTAATGTTTATTTTTATCATTTTACCTTGAATCCAATTCCCAACCAACCATCTGACTTGCAGGGCAGGCAGAATCCAGCCCATTTTAAATTCCTGGGAGCCAAGCTCAGAGAGGGGCAGGGACTTACTTGCCCGAGGTCACTGGGGATGTTGACAAAGCCAGGATAAGGTATCGCAGCCCCCAAGTCTGTCCCTGCCCCAGCTCAGTGCTCTTCCCAACACACCCTGCTGCCTTCTAAGTGAGAACACATAGAAAAGAGGCCTGGGGCCTCTGCCTTCCCAAGTTCCAGCTAGAATATTGGCCAACGAGAGTTCAACTGTCCCATTTCACAGATGCCACAGAGGAGACACTGTGAGGTCCTACATCACAGAGCATCTGCAGGGGCTACCAGCCCAGACCAGCCTGGCCACCAGGGATGGAGAATGGACCTCCAATTTCCAGCCTGAAAAAGCCACCAGACCACCTTCCTCTCCTGACCCTGTTCAGGGAGTGAAACCATGAGCTTGAATCCCTCACCCTCAGTTAGCCCAACTCTAGAAACACATTCCTAAAGGAGCCTGAAAACCACCCTGCCAAACTGCCCCCTTTGCTTTTGGTAGATGAAGAATCTGAGTCCCAGAGACAAAACTGGACTGCCCATATTACACAGCAAGTTGGGGACCAAAGGCCCAAGCTGCCTGGTGTCTGATTTAGACTGTGTCTACCTTCTTTGCTCAGCAGGGATTCATGACCAGGGGCTTTTGAGGGCAGCAGCTCTGATGCGTGACTGCCTGATGAGAGTCTGGGCTCTGCCACTTCCTGGCTGTGTGACCTCAGGCAAGATGCTTAACCTCTCTGTGCCTCAGTTTTTGTTTTTTTGTTTTTAATGTATAGAATGGGAATAATAATTTTACCTTCTTCATTGGGTTATTGTGTGGATTAAAGTGAGTTGATCCGTGCAAAGCACTTAGAACACGGTCTAGTATTCAAGTTCAGGGTTGCTAGTTAATACTATGACCATATCACCATCAACATTGTCATCACAGAGGTCTTGAGCACCATGAAGGGGTACACTGGGGGTGTTCTTGTAGAGTGCACACCCTGCTTTGTACAATGCTCTGGGGAGAGATGGGTGAAGGCAGAGCTGGGTTCTGGCCTCTGTGTGGAAACTGATTTACGGGGTGATTGAAGGCCCAGCACTCTACATGTCTGTGCCTCTGGGTGCCCAGCTGGAAAACGAGAGAATGTTTTGTTTTGTTTTTTAAGAAAATTTGGGGATGCCGGGATAACTCAACAGATTGAGCTCTTACCTTGCAACCGTGAGGTCTGGGGATTGAATCCTAGCTCTGGCCCGTGCAAACCCATATGCTGGACTGTGGCACAACTGGTACCCACCGGATGGCAGTGAAGGTTCTTGCCTCCCCTGAGGGAGGCCCCCAGATTGGTTCCTGCCCCATGTGGCCCCATATCCACCTGTGTGGAATGAAACCATGTCACAACTGTGGAGACTTCTCTGGGCCCTCCCCCCTTCTCTCTCTCTCTCTCTCTCTCTCTCCTTTCAAACAATAAAAAAAGAAAAGAAAAGAAAAGAAAATTTCTATCATACTTCAAGTGCCATGACATTTCTCTGGTGATAATGACCATGGGAATGTGCGTGGCTACTCACTGCAGTATCGTTTATAAGGTAACAATAAATGTTTGAGAGCAATCTCAGTGTCCTTCCTCATGGGAGTTCTAAAAGCAAGGGGTTAAGAGCCCCAGACTGGAAATAAGCCAAACGTCCATCAACAGGTGAAGGGAGACATGCACTGGTACCTCCACACGGAGGACCTTTGCTCTCAGCAGAGAAAGCTGCTGGCTATGGAGAGTACAACAGTCTCAGAGCAGCGCACTGAGCGAAGAGGCGTGGCCCCCAGGAGTGCCTCCAGTGTGGCTCCACTTCCATGACATTCTGGAAAAGAGAAATCTAAACGGTAGGGACAGGACACAGCTCAGTGGTTGCCTGGGGCCGGATATGGGGTCAAGGGGGGTGATTGCAAAAGGGCATGAGGGAGCTGCTGGGGCCGATCGGGGAGTTCGAGATCTTGATTATGGGGGTGGCGACATGACTGTGTGATTTTTTTTTTGAAAGTCATTGAACCGCACTCTTTAAAATGGGTGTGTTTTATTGCATGGCAATTACACCGCAGCCAAACTGCCTGCAAAGTAAATGGCGATTTGCCCATGTAAGGAAAGCTCTGGATTTGTTAAAAGTGGGCTACATCTTTGGTACCAATATGAAATGATATCAATGTTACGTCGAATGAGAAATAAAGACAAGTTAGGGAACAACACTGGTGACTTTGATGGTGATTTAGGCCCAGGCTGTGTGCTTCACACGCATTATTTTGGTTCATCTGGACAATATCCATGTGAGGTTTTACAGATGAGAAAACAGGCTCAGAGACGAAGTCACATGCCTGGATATGAAGCCAGAGAGCCACAGGGTCGGGACCTAGGACACACGCTGAGCTACCACATTGTGTTCTACTCCATGATTCCAATCCAGTAAATAAACAACAATGTTAGCCTACGTGCAAAATAAAATAAAATAAAATAAAATAAATATGGAGAGATGATCCCGAACGAGGCCCAAGGATTCCACCTGGGACCTGCCTTTCTAGGCACTTTCACTTTCAGTACCATCTACTTCGGTTCCGTCTCATGTATGGGGAACTCGCCTGAATGAGTTTTCTAATCAGAGGAAAGCAATGTAGATTTTTCAAAAATGACTGAAAAAACATGTTCCTGTTCTGTATCTCATCTGCTCAGGACTGGGGCACCCTCTCTCATCCTCCCTCCTGCGTGGGACCATGGGCCTGCCTAGAGCCCCAAGCCCCACTGATAAAGGCCAGGGCCCGCTGAGCCCCATATCAGGCCCAAGCAGCCCCGGCAGTCCCAGCCATCTGGCCCCCCCAGGGAGGGTGGGCCCTGCCCCACGAGTCAGCAGTTTCCAGGGCCCTGGAGATAACACGAGCTGCAGAGGGTAGGTGGTGGGAGGTAGTGGGGCCAGGGTCTGCAACCAGGGGGTGGTGTGCTGAGCCAGGGACATCGGCAGGCCGCTCCCCACCGGACAGACCAGACCGCTGGGAACCAGAGAAGTTGTGAACTGCCCGGTCTGTATTTGTGGACCTGGCTCTGTGCGCTGTGCTGCTGTGGGCACATGTAGTCTCCTCTCTGATCCGCAGGCTCCCCTGGGAGTCCTTGTTTCCAACCTGTTCCTCTTTTTGGAAGTAACCCGGGCCCCGAAACCATCCTTGTGAGTCCCCAGTGTCCGGGCAGACAGCAGGATGGGTAGGATGTCCTCAGCCTCCAGGTTCAACTGCAAGCGGACAGGGGGCGGCCCAAAGGCACGCTCATGACCCTGAGCACTTGAGTGCGTGTCTTCTTGCACATGCCCCTGTCTGCAGGCCCAAGGACAAACCAGGCCACCATGGGCCAGGTCATGTTTACATGTCCAAAGGTCAGATGCTACCTGCCAGGGAGCGCCTCAGCTGGTGAGAGTGTGCAGCTGTGTGCCCAGAACACAGATAGTGTGCACCCTGGGGAGAGGCGGGCAGCCCCAGAGAGGGTGTGGTGAGAATTGCACCAGGTTGCCCTCCTGGGTAGAGCCCCTGACCACTCTGCTGGGAAGTTCTACCTCCCCTGCGGGTGGAGGAGTAGCCTCAAGCTCCTTAGCTTGGTTTCCCTGAGTTCGTGCCTGCTCTGTACTGCTCACCGCTTCTGTGCTACTGGGGACTTTTACCTCCCTGAGCCTCAGTGTCCTCATTGTCAAATCGGGAAAATCACAGCTCTTACCCAAGAGGGTGCAGAGAGGAATCAGGACGCTAAGGCAAGGAGGATGTCAAGTGAGTAGAAGGGGCATCACACAGGAGCCTCTAATTTTAGGGATGGTTCCATGTTCTAGAAGCACCACCCCCAGGTAAGGAGGCTTAGAGATTTCTGAGTCTCAAAGTCAGGGGCGGGGCCTAGAAGTCCCACCTGTCCCCTCTGGCTTTCTTCCCTTGCAATAGTTCCCAACTGCTTTCAAACCCAGCCTCCTCCCCACCCCCATCCCCACTGGCCCATCTAATGAAGCACTCACACATCTGTGTCAACAAAAGCATAAACATAGCCTAGGGGCTTCCAGTTCAGTTGTGGTGCGATGAATATGTCAGAACCTAAAGAAGCAGCAGCTTTTCAGCGTGCACGTGCCCTGTGCGGGCCTGAGTGGGGAGAGGGTGTCTACCGGCTGGGAGCCCTGACTGGGAAGGGACGTTGTAGTCTTACCTTTCCCCGCAAGGCACTCTTGGTCATGCAAACTCTGCTCACCTGCCAGGAAGAGGGTAGCTGAAGGCAGCTCAACCTATTACTAGAACAGTCACTGAAATGTCTTTATATTAAACGGGCAAAACGTGTGAATATTGGTGACCTCCAGGGTCCGCCATGCCAGGGGACACAGGCTCCCTCACATCCGTAGGTGAGGATGAAATGGCACAACCTACCTGCAGGCGATTATCATCTCTATCACCACACAACCACACACTCAAACAACTCACAACGCAGGGCTTACCCTCCAGGGAATCTACAGGAGGGCAATGCCACCACAGAGGCATCTGTAATGGATGTTGTGGAGGCATTTTTTTGGTAAGAACGTAACAGTATTGGAAGAATTTCAAGTCACTACTCGCAGAGGGTTGATTACCTAGGCATTCTGTGATCCAACCACACTACGGAATACAATACAGCTGCCAGAAGACCAGGCTGCCCATAGGAACGTTCTCAAGATTCGCTGGCAGGTGAAAGAGGCCAGTTGAAGAATAATATGTATGAACAGAATTCTGAAAACACACATATAAATAAAACTATTCTCTCTTTCTTGACAAAAGTATGTAGCTCCTCAGGTATTTTGGCATGGAAGGTCCTGGAAGGACACACACCAAATGATAAACTTCATGCCATTTTCTGCCTAACTAGGAAGTGACTTTACTCTCTGTTCATTTTCCTGTTGCGTAAGTTGGTAATAACAAACCTCACAGAGTTGTGCTGAGCATTAGTATAACTAATTATTGTAAATCATTTGGTACATAACAAGCATTCCATAGATGTTTAGGGAAATAAGGCAGGAATCAGTTTTCAGCTAAGCTTTAAATGGTGGAGGCTCGTCCGCCTGTCTTTGCTGCCACCTAGTGGTCACAAGTAAGAAAGAAGACATTGGAACGCTTGCCTTACTTTTTTTTGTTTTTTTCATATATATATATTTTTATTTTTTTATTTTTTTATTTTTGACAGGGAGAGCGAGAGATACAGAGACAGAGAACTGAACTGGGGGAGCTCCCAGTTCAGCACATGGGTCCACACGGGCCGGGACCGGGATTCGATCCCTGGTCCCCAGCGTTGCAAAGTGAGCGCCCAACCCACTGAGCCATCCCGGCTTCCCCTTGCCTTACTTTTTAACCCCTTTATTTGTTTAAGTCGCAATTTATCCCTGGCCTGCAAAGCGTCAGGCACACACAGGTCCTGTGTCTTGGAGGTGGAGTCTGGCAGGCTTCAGTTTGGTCCTGGGCCTTTATGAATCTCGGTTTTCTCATGTCAAGAAGGAGGGGTAATAACAACTTAACCTCATACAAGTTTGTGAGGATAAAATGCAACAATGCCTGCAAAGCACTTAACTCTGGCCCTGACACCAAAGAATATTCAAGAAATGGTCATTCCTGGTCGTTACACACATGATCCCATTTAGGAAAGCAGTATTATACCCATTTCATAGATGAGGAACTTGAGGCTCAGAGAAGTCAAAGTGACTTATGCAAAGCTATGTAGTTAAGAGGGGAAGAACGGAGTTGAGAATCAGGTCTGCCTGGCCTTTAAGATACCATCTCACACGCTTATCTGAAAAGGACTTGTAAGGAGCTGTTTTTAGCACCACGAACATCGGGAACATTTAAAAACATCCAGAGGTATTGGTGACCATTGGCTGCACAACAGATTGCCTGAAAACCTGTTGTGTGTCCTTGGTGCCCCATCAGCCTCACCCTACTCCAGCCCTGCAGCTGTGCTGTAGGAATCACAAGACTGTGGAACTATCTTCCTCAAGGTCATGTGGCTGCTGGCAGGGTTCACCCTGGAGGACTGTTGCACCTCTCAGCCGTTGGCCAGAGGCCATCCTCAGTTCCTGGTCCCATGGTCATCCCTGCATGGCTGTTTGCGTCATCAAAGCCTGTGTGCAAGGCAAGGAGTGAAGAGCAGGCGTCACCTCGCGCGATGGAAGTCAGTCTTGTGTAACCTAATCACAGAAGTGATGATTGCTGTATTCTCTTCTAGTATCCCCGTCACGGGGCCCCGCCCAGTTTCCAACGGAGGGGATTACACCAGGGCTTGAATACCGGGAAGATAGGCTCCCAGGGGGCCAGTCTAGAGCCTTCCTGCCACACTAGAGTTGCCAACTTTTCATTTTGCCAAAGAAGAACATTTAGAAAACCAAGGATGGTTATTACCATCATTCCATAGGAGAAATGGACCTTTTTACAACTAGATACAAAGAGGTCACCTCAGAATAAAGGATAGTCCATGTGGTTGAATAAACGTAGCTCTATGGAACATGCCTCATACGGTCCTGAGTTTTCTCACTCCACCCTGCTCATCTGCCCACTGGAGCTAGACACAAAGCGAGGAGTGGGTGCGGTGGGCGTGAGCATGGCTGGGGCCCACATAGTGCCCAGCACCCCAAAATACACTGGCTGAATGAATGAATAAACCCACGAATGCGAAACCTGCTGGAGTGTCCCATTTCCCTCCAGCCCTCAGACAAGGACACTGGGCCAGTAAGACTAAATGACGGGTGTAAGGTTTCAGGGCTAGACAGGAGATCAATATTGGCAGGGTGCTTTATTCACCACAAATCCCTTCCACATTCATTAGGTAAACCCATAATCCCCACAGCCCTGGCTCGAGGAAGAACGTTACCACTCCCCATTTTAGCACTGAGCAAACAGGTCCAGGGAGGTTATGCAAGCCCACGGGTCCGGGGGTGGGGGGGGGAGTGGTGGTGGGGGTGCTGGTGCTCCATGCCACTCAACCATCCTTACCCCTTCAATGAGGGGCCAGACAAAGGTGGCGCTGTAGCAGGCAGCTGTCAGGGTGCCCTTGAGCAAGATGGTCCTGGAGAGAAGCCAGTAGACCTCAGAGCAAGTGGCCAAGGCAGCCTCAGAGGCCCGGGGCTTTTCCCAGCGCTTTTCCAGTGTCCGCTTTGTCCCTGCCCAGCATATCCCAGTCATAGCCCTTCCTCAGCTGGAAGGGCCACTGTTCTCCTCCTTGGCCCCTGTAAGCACATCTTCCCTTGTTGACCTACTAGGCCTTCCTGTCCGGAGAAGCACCCTTCTGGGGCCCTGCCCCGCACCTCCTAGCAGCATGTTAGACCTGTGACATCACAGCAACGAAACGGTCACCTTCCTCCGGTATTTACTGTACTCAGGAGGAGCCACGCTCAATGAACCAACCTACAAAGTTCCAAGGTGGACGCTGTTGTCATCTCTGTTTACAGAAGAAACCCAGGAACCAAAAGGGTGAGGAATGTGGTCAAATCATACAGCTAGCATTTGGTGTCACAGCTGGACAGGCCACATTTTAAAGTCCTTATTCCGGCATGCAGGGCATTGTGCTGACACTTTTATAGGCATTCTCTCAATCACCAGCACACTGTGATTACTGTCATGAACTCTATTTCACTCACAAGGAAACCAAAGGGTATGTAACCTGCCCAAGCTTGTCAGGGTGGGGCCAGCAGCCAGCCTTCCTCAGCAGACACCTCCGCCTGGAACCCTGAGGACAGATGCATGAGGGCATTGGACCTGGGAGGAGTCAGGGTCCTGCTTTTCTACTCTCATTTGGTGGCTGTCATGTTTGCTTCTCCTGCCACATGCTAGGGGTGGACCAGGTGGGCTCTGGAGCTAGTCTGCCCGGTTTGGGATCCTGGCAGTCAATTTCAGTTCTGGGACATTGGGCAGGTCACTCAGCTTTTGGGCTTCATCTGTAAAATGGGACTATAGCCCGGGTCCTGACCTCACAGGCTGTTGTATGGCGCAAGTGACAGAGTGCATGGGGCGACTCCTAGCAAAAGCTGAAAATAGGTTGATGCTGTTCATTGTTCTCGCAGCTCACAACACACTTTTGTATGCATTATCCGGTTTGATTCTCACAGTGGCATTGTGAGGGCGTGTAGGGTAGGATTTGTTATTTCTATATTTTCACCCAAGGCAGCCAAAGTTCAGAGGGTAAGGGCTTGTTTGAGGTCACAGGGTCAGGAATCAAGCCCAAGCCTGCCAACTTCTTTTACCACCCCAGCATTCTCTACAACAGAGGTCCCCAACATTTTTGGTACCAGGGACTGGTTTCATGAAAGACAATTTTTCCATGGACTGGGGGGTAAGGGTGGGGATAGTTTAAGGATGATTCAAGTGCCAGATGCAGCTTAATTGTCACTTACCACTCACTTAAAGGGTTTTGATATGAGTCTGCAAGCAACTAATTTATTATGATCTCTGTGCAGTCAAACCTCTCTGCTAATGTTGATCTGTATTTGCAGCTGCTTCCCAGCACTAGCATCACCGCCTCAGCTCCACCTCAGATCATCAGGCATTAGAGTCTCATACGGAGTGCACTACCTAGATCCCACGCACGCACAGTTCACAATAGGGTTCATACTCCTGTGAGAACCTAATGCTGCTGCTGATCTGACAGGAGGTGGCACTCAGGTGGTCATGTGAGCAATGGACAGTGGCTGTAAATACAGATGAAGCTTCCCTCACGCTAGCCTGCTGGCCGATTACCTCTTGCTGTGCTGGTCTGTGGCCCAGGGGTTAGGGACCCCTGCAAGGGAAACATAATGCAAGTTGCCAATGTCATTTTATTTATTTGTTTTCTGTTAACTTTATTGGGGTGACATTAATTGATATCAGTTACATTGTTTCCAGGTGATATCAATTACATTACATTGTCTATACATCGCATTATGTGCTCACCACTCAGAATCAGCTCACTTTGCATCACCGTGTGTTTGATTCCCCCTTCCTACTCCCCTACCACCTATCTCGCAAATTAAGACAAGTCAACAGGTGAATGTAACTTTAATAAGATAGTTTGTTAATCTACCACATACAAATAATTATATTTTGATGTGCAATCAATATAAAATTATTAACAAGATAATTTATATTCATTACTTGAATCAAATCTTTAAAATTCAGTTTGTATTTTGTACTTAGAACACACCTCAATTTGGATGCTAACTTTTCATTGGAAATACCTGATGAATATTTAAATTGTAAAATTGACAGTTGAAAATAGATTCATAAGTGCACATTTTAGACATACATAGAAGTTTTTGAATAACTGAATCAAGTATCAATTTTTAAATTTAAATACAAATTAATTGAATAAAAATAAAAATTCAGTCCCTCAGTTTTCTTAGCAACATTTCAAGTGCTCACCAGCCCCCTGGCCTGTGGCTATTGTGCTGAATAGCTACATATATAGAACATTTCTACTAGGGCAGAAATTTGTATTTGACAGCATAGATTTAGAATATTGCCTTGATTTTTATCATTTTCGGTGTAAGGTGATATCAGACAATGATTGGATAAAAGATGGAAGGCAGTTTTCAAAATACTGAAAATTTATCTTGAAAGGATAAAATAAAACTAGAGTAGTGTAACAACTCATATCTCTAATAGAGAAACATTAGAAATATACCTACTCATGTCAGGAAAAGACAAGAATGCCCGCTATTACTGCTTCTGTCCAAAACTGTACTAGAGGTCCTGGTTAATGCAATTAGATAAGCAAAAGAAAAAAAAAAAAGTGTAAATCTTTGAAAAGAAGAACAAAACCATCTATTTGTCAATGATTGGGTTGGGCATCTTAAAAACCCAAGAGAATCAACAGTCAAACCTTTAAAAGCAATTACAGATTTCAGCAAGTGGTGAGATATGAAGTCAAATTGGAAAAATCAATAATCTTGTTGAAACCCATCAATAACCATCAATCACAAGTAAGTAATAGAAAAGGAACTACATCCCTCCAAACAAAACAAAACCAAACAGCAAAA
>PVKE010019741.1:0-28178 GCA_004027555.1 Craseonycteris thonglongyai | reverse complement strand
TGCCGCCGCCCTGCTCCACAGTCCCTGTGCCACTTTAGGCTCTGTGATCTGATTAGGGCACCGCGTGTCGCCCCTTGAGTTGGGATGTTAAATTGTCCACATTCCTGTGGGGCTTCCACGCTCCCTAGGTCTCGGCTTCCAGCCCGCCCTGGGTCTAGCTCCACTTTGGCTGTAGTCCCCCAATCCCCCTTGGTTTTTGCCAGCCCCGGGCCGGGCTCCGCGCTCCGTTCCTGTCCCCAAACTGCTCCTTCTCCCTCCCTCTCCCGCTCTCCCCTTTTTCCTCTAACCTTTGTGTGTTGTTCTGCGTTGTGTGGTTCTCTCAGTTGAGGGTGCTTCTCAGGGTTTCCCCTATGGGTTCCTTTTTGTTCGTAAGTCCCTTCCCAGGTAGGTGTCTGGGTTCTCCTCTCATGCCGCCATCTTGCTCCTCTCCATGATTCCTTAAAGTGTTCTCTTTTCCTGACTGAATATCTTTGTGTTCTTTTGGTGGATTCTACAGCACGTATCCTCTGCTGACTAAAACTGCAGTAAACACACTGCAGATGTGGTTTGATCTGCAGTCTGCAGAAGCTGGATTATTTCCTTGCTTCTGTGTATTATACCTCTGTTGCATTTGCTTTGTTAGGAGCATCTCTACCTTGTGTAAATAGCTCTTCCTTCCACCATAATGTGAGCTCTCCTTTCCCTGCTCCAAAACTCTGAGTACTCTGCTTTATACCTAATAGATGTCTGATATGTTGCTTATTCTTGAAATATGCCATGTTTTTCATATCCTTTTGCTTCCTGGTTTCTTGTTTGACTAGTGCTCAGAGGTGAAGTGGAAGAGGAGATAAAACTGATTCTGTCATGTGGAGGAAAGAGCATCAATTGTATAGTTAGAGAGCAGGAATGAATCCTGACTTTATGTTTTCTTGACTCTGAACTGCAGGCAAGTTTCTAACCTGTCATGGACTTCAGTTTCCTCATCTGGAAAAAGGTGAAGAATAATTCCTTCTTACAGGGTTGTGTTGAGGATTAAATGCGATTGCCTATGTAATGTGCAAAATGTAGTTAGTCCTTGGCACAACTTAGTATTTCTTCTCTCCTGTTTCTCCCACTACCTCCCTCCCACTGCCTCTCAGTTTGTTCCTCCTTTACCTAATACAGCTAGAAAACGATAACACATTGAGTTGCATGGGCTCAACTAAGAGTGTTCAGGATGATCACCTTGGGCTGGAGCAAGAACAGATTTCTGGGGGTTGCAGGGCCTGAACTCAATTTTGCAGGGGTGGAGTGGGCGGGGGGGGAGGGAGGGGAGTGGGCCGAATACAGGATGACCAGGAAAGTTTTCCCCTGACTTTGAATGTGGTGTTCATTTTCAAGCCTTCTAAAGATGAAGATAAAGGAGCTAGCATTCTATGTAGGAAGGAACATTTTATTTATAACTCAATTTTGAACTCTAGCTTAGAGAAGGTGGGACATGGTTTGACTGCTGTAATGAGACAAACATGGAAAAAAAAAAAAAAAAGGAAATAAAAAACTAACCTAACATTTAAATTGCCAAGTGCCTGAGCAGAGACTTCATTAGGTATTTGTAAACCAGGAGAGTTTATTTTCTGTTCCCTTAGGGAGACCTCTCTCTCTCCTCTCCTCTCCTCTTCTCTCCTCTTCTCTCCCCTCCCCTCCCCTCCCTCTCCTTTCCCCTCCCTTCCCCCTCCCCTCTCCTCCTGTCCTCCCTCCCCTCTCCTCTCCTTTCCTTTCTCCTCCTCTCCTCTCCTCTCCTCCTTTCCCCTCCTCTCCCCTTCCCTTCTCCTTTTCTTTCCTTCCTTCCTTCCTTAACTTACCAGGCCTAGTTTGGGTAATGAACACCAGAGTATTGATAATACCATGGCACCAGGATGATGGGAAATCAGACTATGGAACACTTAGAATGGCCAGGGAAAATGGGTCCTAGGAAAGCTCTAAGTTGTTGAGTGAAGTGAGACTCTATAGGCCTATCAGTATTTAGTTTCTAAGTTCTCCCCTAACTCATCCTTTCTATATATATCTTGGCAAGCAAATATTATTATTATTTTTTCTGGTGAAATTATAATCTGAAATATCATTTTGGAAGGCATGCCAGTTGCTATTCTTTGGTCTGCTCTGCCTCCACTAGTTTTATTTTTAACCCTCTCTTGATTATTTCTAAACTCCTTAATCATGAAATCTCATTTTCTTTTACTAGGAGGGATTTATTCATAAGGCTAACTCAGACCTACCTGACATCTTTAATATACATTACTGAATGCTGACATCGTTCTGCAAGCATTATTAATAAATGCTTTCGGATATAAGACACAAAATATGTGGAAGAATGGAGAAGCTCATGCCTGAGCTCATAATTTGATATATTAGTTCAGTTTTACATATGGTAGAGGAATTCTTTTGACAATAATACACAACTCGATGACATTAGGACTGACAACCATGACCTTTTACTAGGTGCTGGGTAACATGTTAGATGCTAAAAATAAAACAATGAATAAGCTAGGTGAGGTCCCTGTCCTTATGAAATTATGTTCCAGTATGGGAGATCATCCCCTGTCCCCTGATGACCATACAACTATTTCTAAATAAATGACGTAATTGCATTTGTATAACTATTATAATGAGAGCAAAAAAGAAGAGGTTGAGATAGTGGGCTGTGCTATACAGACTGAATATTTGTGTCCCTCCCAAATTTATATGTTGAAACTTAACCCCGATGTGATGGTATTGGAGGTGGAGCCTTGGGAGGTGGTTAGGTCATGAAGGTAAAGCTCTTATGAATGGAATTAGTGCCCTTATAAAAGGGACCCCAGTGAGCTCCCTTGTACCTCTTCACCATGTGAGGATTCAGTGAGAAGACAGCCATCTATGAACCAGGAAGAGGACCTTCATTAGACACTGAATCTGCCAGTGCCTTGATGGGGGACTTCCCAGACTCTAAGACTATGAGAAATAAATGTTTATTGTCATAAGCCACCGATCTATGGTATTTTCATATAGCAATCCAAAAAGACTAAAATAGGCTTTAATAAGGTGGCCAACAAAAACTTCACTGAAGATTAACATTTAAACCAAAACATACAGAAGAGAAGTTTATCTTTCAAAGTATGAATAGAAGAAGATTCAGGGCAGAGAAGATAGCAAGTCCAAAGGCCTTGAGGCAGGGAAGAACTTGGCATAGTCTACAAAGTGAGAGAAGGCTGACAGGACCGGAGCACATTGAGTTAGGAAGGAAAAAGACAAAAAACAAGTTTGGAAAGATTTCATCAGGTCAATGGTATTTGCACTGATTCTGCTCCCAATAACAAATGCCACTTCACTTTCCTCATGCATCTGTCACTTCCAAATTTTCCTCAACTCTGGCCAAACTGGGGGAATGAAATAATTAACCCACTTCAAATACTGTCAGCCTGCCTGGCTTCTGTCTTTGCCACCCAGGGATGAGACTACAGAGCTTTCATCTATAAACTCAGTTTTATCTCAAAATCTTAGGTCAATCTTGACTTCTAGTATAATAGTAGAGTTATAAGGAGCAATTACCCAGGACTTTGGGCCTCACTCTCATACATCCAATGATGGTCTACATTTGGTTTTGTACCTGTTCTGATAAATAGCTTGCACCTTCTCTTGAAGATCTAGTCCTAAGCAATTCTTGTAAATGCATTCATTCATGCAATTTATTTATTAAGTTGGTGCAAAAGTAATTGTGGTTTCAGAACATTATAACTAGGCTCAAACACATCTTTATTAATCAAATAACTAGTCTCAAACACCACTTTATTAATCAAAATAGGAACAATTACAATAAACACATTTTTGCCAATGAGAAATAGGTTTGTGTATTCCTGTAGCATAAAAATCCATGTTTTGGAATTCAATGAACTCTTGGAAATCATGTTTTTGCATCCTGTTGGTTATGGAAGTGGTTTCCCTGCAAAAAGTTGTAGAGATGCTTGAAGAAGTGGTCTTTGGTTGGCGAGAGGTCAGGTAAATATGGTGGGTGAGGCAAAACTTCGTAGTCCAATTTGTTCAACTTTTGAAGTATTGGTTATGTAGTGTGCAGTCAGGTGTTGTCATGGAGAAGAATTGGGCCCTTTCTGTTAACCAGTGTCAGCTGCAGGCGTTGCAGTTTTTGGTGCGTTTCATTGATGTACTGAGCACACTTCTCAGTTGGAATGGTTTTGCTGAGATTCAGAAACCTGGAGTGGATCAGACCGGCAACAGACCACCACACAGTGACCATGACCTTTGTTTGGTGCAACTTTGGCTTTGGAAGTGCTTTGGAGCTTCTTCTCAGTCCAACCACTGAGCTGGTTGTTTCGGTTGTTGTATAAAATCCACTTTTTGTTGCATGTCACAATCATATCAAGAAATGGTTTGTTGTGTACAATAAGAGAAGATGACACTTCAAAACAATGATTTGTTGTGTTGTTGGTCAGCTCATGAGGCACCCACTTATCGAGCTTTTTCACCTTTCCAAGTTGCTTCAAATGCTTAACAACAGTAGAATGGTTGATGTTGATTGAGTTCTTGGGCAACTTCTCATGTAGTTTAAGAGGACCAGCTTTGATGATTGCTCTCATTTGGTCATTGTCAACTTTTCATGGCAGGCTACTACACTTCTCATCATCAAGGCTCTCATCTGCTTTGCAAAATTTCTTGAACCACTACTGCACTGTAGGTTTGTTAGCAGTTCCTGGGCCAAATGTATTACTGATGCTGTGAATTGTATCTGTTGCTTTATGATCCATTTTGAACCTGAATAAGAAAACTGCTTGAATTTGCATCATTTCCATAGTCTAAAATAAATATAAAATAAACAGCAAGTAATAAGTCAATAGCTAAAAAAGCATAAAGCAAGAAATGTGCATTTTAATGATGTATAACATAACCATACATATTTAAGAATGTATTCCAATATCAAATGGCAAATTTCAACAATGCAAAAACCGTTCTTACTTATTGAGGGACCTACTCTAGGCAGAGCATCGGCTTAGGCCCTGAGGATCTAAAGATAAATAAGACGGCTCCTTCCTTGGGGTACTCGCAGGGTGGCAGAGAGGCAGGCGATGTGTTGAGCTCAGTGACAGTAAGCACAAGGTCAGGTTTCCTAGAAGAAAGGCACAGATGACAAGGTAGGAGGAGCAGGGTAGAGAGTAGGGAAGAGCCTTCCAGGTAGAAAAAACAGCGTGAACTGAGGAGACAATTAGTAGCATGATGTGTGCAAAGAACTCTCAGCAGTACTCAGATGCTTCCCACATGTCTGTCACACCAGGATTTGGACTTGGGTTACTCCTCCCAGGTGTCAGGTGTGCACATGAATTCAGGCCTGCTTACCTGTGCAGACTTGGTGCCCTCAGACCTTGCTCTGGGACCCTCCATTGTAGTATTCCTTCCATTTGTTTGGGGCCCAGTGGCCTGTCATCTGCTATGGTCTCCTGACATTGCACTACCTTTCATCCCGGCACTTATGTGGAAACTTTCTGACTCCTAGGACGTACCATCCTTTTCTTGCTATTATCAGGTCATCCACGGGTTGAGTGGCAGGAGCCCTGATCCTGATTGACCCCAGATAATGTTTTCCTTGGCTGCTTCTTGTGGGAAGAGTGCAGTTTATTGATGGTTGCTTCCCACTGGCCTTCTGTCATTTCTGCTCTTGGGCCACATTGTCATCCTTTGAGAGTGATGAGGTCAAGAGGAATGAGGGGCTGGGAGGACATGGACAATTTGGCAGCAACAGAGATCATCTCTGTCTGTAGGAACAAGAAAGAGTTATTGTCAGAAGCAAAGGAAGGAAACTAAAAGGCCAGGATTAAACTAACTGCTGTCTACATGTCTGTGTGCTCCCCACAAAACAAATAAACAAAATGACCCTTGGGGCATAGCCCACTGGGAAGAGTGCAGACATGCAGAGGACTGACATCCCAAGGACAACTCTGCTGTGAAGAGATCCTGGAGAGAAAGCTCTGGAATAATCAGAAGGCAATATAACATGGGGAAGGTACTAGGTCCTCCTAAAAAGTGCAGACTTTCAGGCATATTTAAGAAATGACAGGTGTTTTTGTCTCCTTAATTGATTTACTTATTCACTAGTCCACTCATTAGTCCATTTAACAAAAATGTATTCATTAAATTTTTGTGCCAGGTACCATGCTAGTTTTGGAGAATATAATTTGTTAACAAAAGAGCAAGTTTCTTGACCTCATAGTAATGATAAATTGAATGACATTTGTGTGTGTGTATGCACACATGCATGGCTAGAGGAACAACCTTAAAAAATAATAATATAAAATTTGATAAACATTACAAACAAGCCATACAATATTCTTTTGGTGCACATAGCTTGAGCAACGAACCTCCCCTAGGGATTGGGGAAAGCTTGGACCACATAATTTTAAAACTGAGTCCAGATAACAAAGTAGGGGTGAGGAAGGGTGTGAGCAGGAAGAGGATTTTAAACATCAGGAGTAACATGTGCAAAGGCCTGGGAGTGAAGAGACATGATTCTTCAAGGAGAAGTTTATCCCAGACGTTATCGTTTATAATAAGTTAAGTGATATGCAGGTATTGTTCATTACTTCTGAGGATCAAATAAACAAGAGAACACTGTGAGAGAGCCTTTGGGTGGTGTAGGAAGCACTCTGGTGCCTACATGGCCCCTACTAATTTTAGCTTCATCTGTAGTAGCTGACTTCATAGGCACACAGTCACTGAGGGCAGCTGGAATCCTGTCATGAGCCCTCACCTTGGGTTTCTTCTGCAGCTGCCCCAGGAAATTGCTAGCTAGTGCCCTGGGGCCAACTTAAGCCAATGAGGATGAGAATGGGTGGATAAGTGCTCTGTTATCTTCCAAGTGGCCCATTCTGGGAGGCATTCTGTACCCTTCTCAGGAATCCTGGTGGTTTTGCGTCCAGGTGCTCACAGTAGTGACCTTGAGAATAAACTTTTGTGTTGGCTTCTCCTCCTTTTCTGACTTCCCCATCCTTCTCTCCTGCTTCCTGAGATCACATGCCAAGTAAGACACCTACACCCAAGTCCTTGTTTCAGCTGTTATTAGTAGTGGTGCAAACCTAGATAGTTGGCCACCTGAAGTCAAGTGCAGCTTTCCTTAACTTTTAATTGGGTCCTCTTTCTATCAAATGCTGTGTCTTAATTGTGTTCCTTAAGTACTTGTAATGCTACCTGCTCTAAGGAATGCCTTGCTGATCTGTCCTATTTTTGTAGGTTGGTGAAGTTAAGGCTCAGCTCACCTCAAGGGAAGCCCAGGATTAAAGTTCAAGATTTCTGATTTCAAATTAAATACCACCTCGATTGCTCTATTTTCGGGCATCATGCTTCTTCTCAAGGGAATGACTAATTCTATGTACCACTCCCTGAGTTTCATTTAATATCTTTTGTCCAAAATTATTCTCACAAAGAAATAATCTAATCAAATGTGAAGCATTTAGAAGTGCTACCTGGTTCTCCGTGCTAATGTTTTGGAGTTATCTCTGCATAAAAACACGGCACTGGGGAAGCCGGGATGGCTCAGTGGGTTAAGCGCTCACTTTGCAGCCCCGGGGACCGAGGATCGAATCCCGGCCCCGGCCCGTGTGGAACCATGTGCTGAACTGGGAGCTCCCCCAGTTCAGTTCTCTCTCTGTCTCTGTCTCTGTATCTTTCTCTCTCTCTCTCTCTCTCTGTCAAAAATAAATAAATAAATAAATATATTTAAAAACAAAGCAAAAACACAGCACTATGTGTTAGAGAACTCTAAACAAGAGAATCCAGAAGCCAGCTTGTTTCAGAAATGCTGACTTTCATAATGAAGTCCATGTCCTGAGACACAGGTCGTTGACTGCCATCTCAAAATAAGACTTAGCAGTGAGGTGACACTCTCAATGCACCCTGCTCCAGTATAGAGGGGCGCTTTAGGTTTCAGATGGGGACTTTCTATTTGTATTTTGCAAAGGGATGTGCAGGAGCTTCCATAATGTCAAAAATGCGCTGAACTCCTTCCTGGGCTGATTGCAATTTGATTTAGTCTGAGTGGTCCAGCTTCACGCAAACTCTCATCAGCAGCATAGAAATGATCTCATTGCTTGGGGTTTGCTCTCTTGTCTTTCTCAATTCTACCTTAAATGCCTGATTTATACTGAAGGAAAAGAAAATCCACTGTCCTAATAAGTATATTAGATAGAAAAATTAAATAGAATTTTTGGTTCTCAGGGCCATTCCAGTTTGTCATTTTGTGAAATTAGAGACAGATGGGTGGTATCTGTGTATTGTGGGAAATTCTGGCCTACATTTCAGCTGATGCTGAGAGTTCTGGAAAAGAACAGAGAAGAGAAAGAGAAAGCTATTTGGACAAGGCAGAATATATGCTAATTCTGTGATGAAAATAGGATTAAATCTGCAAACATTAATTCTAAGCAAGTCTCATTCTTGGCCTGCTTTCCTTCCCTTTTCCAGCTTTCACATTAGTAAATGAATTTAAACTGGTTGCAAATGGGAGAGGCTTCAGAGGTCACTTGGCTGTCTCTTACTGCAGAATATCAGTTTTATCATAAGCATTTAGGGGGAGAAGGGGCCAATGGTGGTCAAATAATCAACTTCTATTTCAAGCAGATCATAATGAATTTAAAAAATATTTTATTATTTGAGATAAGGAGAGAGAGAGGGGGGGGGAGAGAGAGAGAGAGAGAGAGAGAGAGAGATAGAAAAGGGGGAGGGCTCAGAACAGTTTGTATAGTTGTGACATGGTTTCATTCCACACATGTGGATATGGGGCTGTGTGGGGCAGGAACTGAACCAGGGACCTCCTGCCATAGGAGGTGAGAACCTTTGCCACCACACTATCCTGGTGGTTAGCAATTGTGCCCCTTCAGCATGTGGGGTTACATGGGCCAGGGCTGGGAATCAAGCCCCATACCTCACGAATGCAAAGCAAGTGCTCAACCACTGAGCTATTCCAGCATCCCTCAATGGAGAATTAAAAAAATTGACACCCATTTAATTAAAGTGGCTATTGTGTGGAAAGAGTTGGAGTTTGGAGAAGATGGGGTTTATACTCCAGAGGCTTTATAACCTTGTGGATCTCTCTACAAATAATCCTTTCCTTTCATACAGGTATCCTGATACTTCTGTGATCATGTTCTGGGTTTGATTTTAAAGGAATCAAATGGATCACTGTGTCAGAGTAGAAAAAGTTACAGAGAGTGGAGTGTTGTAGGTTGACTTGCAAGGTATTGAGGAGGATCAAGGAGCATGTGTTCAGATGGAAACACATGAAAAGGACCCGGGTACCCAATGCTGAAGATTCAGGAACTTAAAGTCATTGAGGCAGGGACTGGGATGGCCCTGATACAGTCCCTACCAGGCATAAGGCATTTAGATTTCAGATGAGAGAACAAGAAAATGGAGTAAATGTAAGTCAAGATTTGAGGAGTCTCTGCAAGTACAGACTAAAAGAAATAAATGGACATCTTAGCAAGAAAAGACAGTGTGAGGTCAAATTACTGAGAGAACCAGTCAATATCCATGGAAGGGAAGTGGAACATAGCTGCATTTTCTTGGGCCAACTTCTCTTTTTTCCCAAGACTAAACTTTTCTTTTGTGAATTAGACATATTCTTTGTACATCTGATACTAGGAATGAAAATCAAACATGATCATACAGGTGAAACCATTTTGTAAACAATAAGAAAAGATAGTTGTTGTGAAACTTGGTGATATTCTCCCCTAGGGCTAATACGAAGGGGCAGGGGAGCATTTCTATGGTGAATCGCACTACTGGCTAGAGGATGGACCATCTGAATCCCAAAGCAGATTCTAAAGGGTGATTGTAGGTTATTCTGTAATTCCAAATGTAGGATGCCTCCTAATACTGAAATGTTTGTTAATTCATATTAATCTTCCTCTGTAAATATTTTATTATAAAGTTTATTTTATTTTATTTTTTAAGAGATTAATTTTATTGTTTTGACAGAGAGAGAGACCACAGAGACAGAGACAGAGAGAGACAGAGAGAAGGGGGAGGGCCCAGAACAGTCTCCATAGTTGTACACCATTAGTCTTCAACATAGTTTTATTTCACAGAGGTAGGCGGGGGGCCACACAGGGCAAGAACTGGACCAGAGGCCTCCTTCATGGGAGGCATGCCCTCGTGAGCTGGGGGCTGAATTGGGGATCTCCACATGGGAAGCACATCCCAGTTCAGCATATGGGTCTGCACTGGCTGGGGCCAGGACTTGATCCTTGAACCCCAGGGCTGCAAGCTGAGCCATCCTAGCCTTCCTATTATAAAAGTAAAACAAAAACAAACAAAAAACTTGCTTAGGATAGGGACTTTCAGAATGGAGTGAAATTGTTGGCCCTTCTGGGCAGTCTCTACTTCACTGTCAGTGACATTTAGATTGGCAGAACTAGGCAAGTAACCTCTTCACAGAATCCTATCTGGATGCATGTCTTTCGGGCTTCCTTGAGCATGATGTACAATGAGCAGGCCAAGGAGTGAGCAATTGGGGGTATGCAGGTTTGGTTAAACCCAGCAGGAGAGAATAAAGTGGAAGACAAGTGAATTCTTAGTAATTGTTGTGAAATTTCTGCTTTCCTCCTGAGTTACTTGTGAAAGGCCTGACTGTTAGGTGGGAATCATAATAAATCACACAGCTTGAATGATTTGGTAGTTTTTAAAAAAAGACTACTTATATGTGCAAAGAGGTCTTCTTTAGTTGGCTGAATGGCAATAATAGCAGCATGTCATTCTTTTACGACATCTCCCCGAAATATTTCCCCACTCTTTAATGGAAAGTTTCTCAGTAGAAAGCACTAAAGATAAGAGGTTTAATTTTGATCTATAATTCCAGTGCAAAAGGGATGCCAATGATACCAGAGGAGCCATATGAGTAACTGTCATGCCTACCTTTCCCAACTTCATCTACTCCTCCTTGTAGAGTAATGGACTTCCTAGAAATTGATCATTAGGAATCAACACGCTTCAAATACATTATAGTTCCTCTTAGGGATCTGCTTTTTATTCACAACACATCTGACACCAAATGTGTGGGTTTTTCACACCATGCATTTCTCCAGTTCTCTGTGGACACCAACTGGGTGTCTGTCTTACAGTAGAACTTGACTTTTATACTAACTATCTGAAGTTAACACTGACTCCACAGGTTAAGGACTCAGTCATGCAAAATTGCCCCCCATTTCAGAGTCTAGTCACAAGTAGTGGATATCCTGGTTACTCAGACTTTTGTTCAACTTGGCTACAAAATGGGAGTTTGCATGACCCACTCCTCAGATTTGCTATAATGGCTCATAGAACTTAGGGAAATACTTTATCTACTATTATTGATATATTATAAGGAACACCATAAAGATGAACAGCCAGATGAAGAGATACACAGAACGGGGGCCAGAAGCTTCCCCGATGCAGGAGCATCGGTCCCCACAAGGTTGGGGTGCATCACCCTCCTGGTATGTGGATGTGTTTACCAACTTGGAAGCTTTATGAACCCTGTTGTTTAGGGGTTTTAGTGGAGGTTTCATTATTTATGCCTGAATGATTAAATCACTGACCATTGGTGATTAACTCAATCTCTAGTCCCTCTCCTCTCCCCAGAGGTTGGGGGTAGAGTTGAAAGTTACTACCCTCTAATTACATAGTTGGTTCCTCTGGCAACCAGCACCCATTCTGAAGCTATATAAGGGTTCAGCAAGGGTCACATCATTAGCATAAACCCAGGTATGGTTACAAGGGGCTCATTGTGAATAACAGATTCTCCTCTCATCCCTACCACTAAGGAAATTACAGGGTTTTAGGAGCTCTGTGTCAGGAATCAGGGACGAAGATCAAATATATACTTCTTATGATGTTACAATATTACAGCTCCCTAATTAAAGAATAATTTATTAGTATGTAATTGTTAGTAATTCCTATATTGATTCAAGGGACATTGATCAGCTTCCACCTGAAATAATTCCTCTACAGATTTGTTAGTTTAGCTCAAATATTTCTATCATTAAGATCATATATTTAAAATAAGATATTGAAAATCTATGCTACAATTTAATGTATTTTTTTGAAAAGGTAACCTACCACCAGTCATTAATAACCTACTAAGAATTATTTAGTTATAATGGCTTGGAAGGAAAAACAACCTGAGAATTTTGATGAGGCAGATTTGTGAGGCAACATTCTGAACTTAGTAGAAGTCTTCATTGGATCTCCTGATAAGTAAATTGGAAGAGAGACTTCATTGATCACTGGTTGATCAATATGTCATGAGTGTTGGTGAGAGGTTAAGAATAGAGAGTGAAATTTAGAGGGTATTAAGACAAAAATACATTTTCTGAGTTTAGTGAGTTTATCATCCAGTAGGATAGCTGGACATTTAAAACTATAGATAAAATTTTTAATTTTATTTATAACATAATTTCAATATACAGTGGACTCCATTAACCAGAACTCAAGCAACTGGCCCCAAAATCCAGCATGGGTGCCAGTTAACTGAGCATCTACTTACATTTATCCAGCACCTACCAACCTTTATGGGTGCAGGGTAGCTGAGAGTCTACTGCAGTATGATAAAACAGGAAAACACATAGGTACCAGGTGCTATGGGAAATAAAGGAAGGTCATTTCACCCCATCTGTGAGTTGTATGTAGTCATGGGAGGCTTCCTATAGAGATGAGCCTGACCTGAATTTTTGTTTGTTTGTTTTAATTGTTAAATTTATTAGGGTGACATTGGCTAGTAAAAATTACATAGATTCCAGGTGTATAATTCTATAGTACCACATCTAAGTGTTACAATACGTGTTTACCACCCAGAGTCAGCTTTCTTTCCATCAACGTATATTTAGCTCCCTCTCTCTCCTCTCTCACTCCCTGTTTGTTTGTTTTTAAAGCCAGTTTATTAAGGTACAATTTACAGACAGTAAAGTTTGTCCTTGTTAGATGTACAGTGTTAAGAATTTAAAAAATGCATAACCATATAATCCACCACTACAATCAAGATATGGAATATTTTATAACCCCAAAATGTTCTCTTAAGCTTTTTTGGTAGTCAATATCTTTCCTCCATACTCAGCCCTCAGCAATCCTAATCTAATTTCAATCTCTTTTCTTTTGCCTCTTCCAGAATATTCTATAAAGGAAATCATATAGTATATAGTCTTTTGTGTCTGGTATCTTTTATTCATCATAATATTTTGAGGTTCGTCCATGTTGTGTGTGTCAGTAGTTTAGTCTTCTTATTGCTGAATAATATTCCATTGTATGCATGTACCACAGTTTGCTTATCTATTCATCAATTGAAGGACATTTGGGTTGTTTCCTGTTTGGGATAATTATAAATAAAGTTGCGATGGGGAATGCTGAAATAGCTCAGTGGTTGAGCTCTTGTCTTGCAATTGCGAGGTTTGAGGTTCAGTTCCCAGCCCTGGCCCATGCAAACCCACCGGCCGAGATGCAGTGCAACTGATAACTACCAGGATGGCTCGATGGCGATTGTGAGGGTACTTATTTCTTGTGTGGAAGGCCACTGGTTGGGTTCCTGCTCCTCCTGGCCCCACGTCATCCACCTGTGTGGCATAAAACTATCACAGCTGATGATGTACAATTATGGAGACTGCTCTGGGCCCTTTCTCCTTCTTTCTTTCTTTCTATCTCTCATCTTCTCTCAAAAACAATAAAATAAATCTTAAAAAAAAAAAAAAGCTGCTATAAACATTTGTGCCCAGGTCTTTGTTTGAACATATGCTTTCCTTTTTCTTGGGTAAATACCTTAGAGTGAGATTCCTGGATCATGTGTTAAACATGTTTATAAAAAATCTCCTTGTTTCCACCACCAATATATGAGAGCTCCAATGTACACTATGGGGAACTTATCTTTATTGTGATGCAGAGAAGAAAAATAAAGACATCATTGGCCTTGTGCCATTTAAGCTGAGAGCTGAGGGGAGGAGTTAGACAAAAAGGTTGAGGGAGAACAAGTATTCCAGGTAGCAGGATCAGTGTGGACAAAAATCAGCAAATAGCCTTTTAAAAATAAGGATGCAAAGTTTTCATTGTATGTGGCACAATAAATATTCCAGGTGAAATTTGCAAGAGCACTTTCAGGGGAGTGGTGTGGGTGGAAGCAAATTTGCTGAGGTTGAGGATTGAATGGGATGCGAGGAAGAGGAGGGAAGTGTTTGGACCATTCTCAAAAATATTAGCATTGAGTGGAAGGAGAGAGAGAGGAGAGGTGCTAGAGGTAAGTCCACAGGGTCCAGGAGAGTTGTTAAGGGTGGGAGAGTTCTGAGCAAGACGATGGTCTAGAGAAGAAAATGTTATAGATGCAGACAGGGGAGATGGCAAAGAAGAGGCTGCCCTAGAGGAGAGTGGGGGAAATGAAATACGGGCAGCCTTTGACTTGATTGTCTGACATGTCCTTCTCGGTGTTGTAGGGAAGGGAGACAGGTGTGGAGATAGCAGAAAGCTGAAGTAGTCATATCTGAATAACCTTGTACTTGACTATGAAAACCAGGGAAGACAAAATAGATAGAAAATTGGATTCCAAATGGAGAATTTATAAGTTCTGTCAAAGTGTTCCCATCAAAAGGCAGATTCACAGGACTATACAATAGGTTACATTAAAAAAATTAGTACATGCTTTTGTAAATATCATATAAATACAATAAAGTATACAAAAATTACTCACAATTCCATAATATGTTATTGTATTTTGCTGGATTTCCTTTCAATTATTTATATGCATTTCATGTAATTGAGTTGATACTGTGTGTATGACTGTATGTTAAGTGTCATGTTCAGGATATTACTTTTTCAATTAATGTGTCACTTGTTTCTTTTTTTTTTTTTAAAGATTTATTTTATTGATTTTTGACAGAGACAAACAGAGACAGAGAGAGAGAGAGAGAAAGGGGAGGGCCCAGAGCAGTCTCCACAGTTGACATTACTTTTCCATATAGTTTTACTCCACAGGTGGGCACAGGGCTGCGCAGGGCAGGAACTGGGCCAGGAGCCTCCCACATGGGTCCCGGCAAGAACTGAACTGGGGGCACACCCCAGTTCAGCACGTGGGTCCGCATGGGCAGGGGCCGGGATTCGATCCGCAGTCCTTGGGGCTTCAAAGCGAGTGCTTTACCCACTGAGCCATCCCAGCTTTCCCCACTTGTTTCTTTATGCACACTAGACTAGAGCTCCGTGAGGCCAGGGACCATGCTGTCTTGACTGCTATATCCTCAGCATTAACACTATGACTTTCACATGTTAAATGCTTCATGTACAGCTATTAAATTAGTATTTTTTTGTTAACATTATAGTGTGAGCATTTCTTCCATATTATTAATATTATTTAAAGGCATTTTAATGACTTTATAGTGCTTTTGGACATATACATACTGTCATTTATTTAATAATTGTTTGTTAGAGGCATAAGTAAGCTTTTACAGTTGGTCTAAGGATGTTAATCATAGTAGTGGTGGCTATTCTTTATTGAATGCTTGCTGTTATAAGCATTCATTACTGTGCATTACCCACATTATTTTATTTTATCTTCCCAGCGTTCCAATTTGGTAAGTATTATTATCTCCATTTTACAGCTGAGAAAAATGAAGCTAAGAGGAATTTAGTAACTTGCCTAAAATTCTCAAGATAATGAGTGGCATAAGTGGGCCTGATCCCAGGTCTGTTGGTACTTAGCCTATGTTCTTCTTGATTCTTCTGTGCTGCCTCTGGGCAGAAGCTAGCTCTGTCATTTAGCCACTAAACATTTAGCAAGCACCTATCATGTGTGAAGCACTGTGTGAGCACAAGAGAGGTAAAGATAAAAGACGTGCAACAGTCCGAGACAACCTTCTGGAGGTAGACGGACAAAGATGTAAGCTGTGTACCAGAAATAGAGAAAACACAAACTTAACTCCTGCTCCCCAGGAGAATAAAACATCTGATTTAATTATGAGAAGATTATTGGCCATCATTTATGTGCCAGGTACTGTGCTAGGCACTGTATGAGGCACCGCTGACATTGTTGTGAATGAGATAGACGGGGGCCTTGGACTAATGAAGTCCCCAGACTAGTGAAGAAGAAGGCACTGAATCAACTAATCCAAGTACAGAGACTATTAGGGAAGGGCATGGTCAGTGGACTATGAGAGTGTGTAGCAAAAATAACAAACTTTGTCTCAGGGCTTGGAGAGGGTCTTCTGGAAGCAGTGCTGTGTTAGTTGAAATTTGAAGGTAAGTAGGAGTCAGCCAGACAGAAAAGGACAGGAGCCACAGTTGAGGGAAGGCTGGAACCAAAGGGGAGCACAGGCAGACAGACTGAGGGACAGACTGGAGCATAAGGGGTGGGGTAGAGTGGATGAAGTGGAGTGAGAAGAGACAGTGTGGGAGTGGGAATGCCAAGTGGTGGAGAGACTGGAAAATCATGCTAGTGTCTTTTCCTTCATGCGAAGAGGTTCTTGAGATCCACAGGAAGACGTGAAGTGGGGTATGACTCTGTTAAATTTGCATGGAAAGCTTGCTCAGCTGCAGGGTGGTGAGTTAATTAGAGGTGACATGGTGATTGCAGGGCTTCTGTGGTAACCCTGGGGAGGCACACTGCAGGCCTGGGGCAGAGCAGTGGGGGAGATTGGATGGGTTAAGATAGAATATGAGCTAGATTAGATTGAATGTCTGGAGAAAAGAATATGGGAAGATAGGGGTTCATCTCTGCTCACTCAACTGAGTGTATCTGGGGTCATTTCCTGAGATGGGCAAGAAGAAGCGTTTTAGAGGAATGGCTAAAAATTCAGTTCTGGACATTTTAACTTTGATTTTCAAAAAGGTATGCAAATAGAGTATCTTAAAGTCTGTTGGATATACAGGTTCTAGACAGAGATATCTAGGTAGAGAGAAATACTTAGGTGTTATTGGTAGATTGATAGTAATAGAATCTCTGGAGTTAAGGCTCATCTACCTAGAGAGAGGGTGCTGAATTAAGAGAGTAAAGGTTTAGTACAGAGAAGAGCCAATGGTTTAAGAGGGCAGAGGCATAAGAAACAGCAAAAGAGACCGAAAGGAAAATCAGATCCAGGGGGAGATGTTTTAGAACCCAACTGATGAGAATATTATTCTTATAGAAGAGTGTAGTTAAGAATGTTACATTCTCCTGAGAGGTCAGAAAAGTTGCACAATTGGATTACGCAACCTCTAGGTCATCGGTGACCTTGGCAAGAGCAGTTTTGGTGGCGACGAGGGCAGAAGCTGTCTGGGTGAGTTGAGTAACTGTGGTGGAGAGGACATGCTGGCCTTTAAGGTCCTGCTCCCCGGAGCCTGCACCCCACCAAGCGAGGGGGAGATGGTGGTGAACGGGTGTGGGACAACAGGAATTGTGACAGCAGTAGTCCTAGAGGAGAGCTGTCATGAATTTTCCTGTTTGGCATTCTAGTTTTACGAGGGTAATTTGTTTTGCAGTGTGACTTTTTAAGAACTGGCACTAAAAGAAAAATGAGAAGCTTTCCAGGGGCAGCTTCTTTGACAGCTCAGCAGCACCACAAACACCCAAGAAACTTAAGGCTTAAAGGGGACAAGAAAAACAGAACATTGATTAGTTGTGCTGTAAGCTGTGAGCAGTGCAATAGGCTACAGTGTATTAATGCCTTCCAGGGAGGCTGCCACTCACCTAGCCATAGAAATATGGGAATAAAAGTGGTTTGTGAAGTAAGAAACTCACTCAGGATATATGGTGGGGCCTTTGGAAGAAATGACCCTAATACTCATGACAAGTTTCTGGCTTTTTATTGAGAATCATTTTTCAAAAAGACCAGGCTATCCTTTAAAAAATGGCTGGGAGCAATGTTGAGTCTCTACATCTGAGCCATTGTGACTCTCTTGTCTGAACAGGTGTGAATTGTTGATTTAGGAAGGTGAATATAGCTGCATCTAGAATTAGGAGAACTGACAATCTCAGATTGATTTTTTTTTCTAGATTTTGGTATGCACCATGATTTAGTTTCTTGCATATATATCTTTCTAATTATGTTTCTCTCAGCCTAATATTAAAATGAACTTGCTTTGTCTAAGCACACCTATTTGGATTGAGAAAAAGACAACACAGGAATACCCTGGGTGATAAGGAAAAGCCAATTTAGGCTAAATTTTTAATTTGACTGTAAAGGTTCCAAAAATCCATAGGCAGATGATCTATACTTGACTGGGCAATAGATGAGATCATCGAGCAGTGACTGACAGAGTATGTAGGAGATGTGATATAGATCTTAAGAACCAGGAAATGGGCTGAAAGCTAGGGTATAAGGGCGTGCCCAGACTGTGGTCCAACCAAGTCAATCATTTCGAATGTCTTACTATCAGTGAAGATGACATGATTATATTTGTCTCAAAATTCCTAAATCAGTTCTATAGGCTTATTCAGTGCCATGGGCTGCAAGTGCTTGCTTTAACTACAGGTCTCCAAGGGAGCCTAGAAATTATTTTAGCATCTGAAATATGTAATTTCAAGACCCACCAGATAGGGAAAACAAAGGAGTCTGTTGGGATGAGTAAGAAATTGGGTGGGTAAGTGGGTAGAGGGGAGAACTGAGCTTTCAGGCCCTGATTATTATTGGCCTTCGCTGTGAGAGCAAGGACTCACTTTCTGAAAGTGTTTAAAATACTATATAGCTCCGGAAATGACAAATAGTGAACAACTTGGTGCATTTTCCTAAATGTGAGTGGTCACTCCTGAGTCTCTTAAAGAAAAAAACTCGACTTTATTTTAAGATGCCACCCATTTAAACAGTTTTTGTTGTTGTTGTTTGTTTTTGTTTTGTTTTTTAATAATGATCTTTTTTAGAACTCTCTTGAACCCAGACATTCTGTTGTGCTGAAAAGAATGTCCATAATGGAATTAGTTTCAGAACACAAACTTGAAAGTGAGTCCTAGATTTAAAATGGGAATATGCTTAGCAGCCTAAGCTATATATGAAGGCTCACCCCACTTCTAACACTTTTCTTCATAATCTTTCCTATAATGCCAGACTCTTAAGAAAAGGAATTTCCATAAATTTGTCAAATGCCTTCACATTGAAAATCCCATCAGAATCCTAATGGATATGAAAATAACCCTAACATTCGAGTTAAGCAACTGGCTGCCCCAAACTCCAAACTTTAGTTTTTGTTGCTAGGGAATTATCTGATGCTCATAACCCATAGTTTTTGGAAACTAATAAAAATTGAATGATATCATTGCTATGTAATATAGTTTGGCTATCTTTAAAAATTTTCTTAAAATTAGATGACAAATAAAATCTATCTACTATAGAGCTAGTGAATAAAAATGTAACCCTGAAGGAGGTTTAGTCATTATCAAGCTTATTCTGACACACATCAAAACAAATGTTCTAGTGAGAAATGGGAATTGGGTTAAGCAAGAAGATGATAAAAATTCTAAAATGCTCTTTCTTTAAACATTTTAAAAAAGATTTTTGTGTACACCTACAAACATACATGTAGACATTTGGAGAGGAAGAGGGAGAAGGGAGAGGTAAGGGATGGGAAGGAAGAGGGAGATGGGAAGAGGAGTTACAAACTAGAAAGAAAGCGAGGGAGACAGCACCGCACGTAGAGCAGGTTTACAGGTGCACATTTAATTCCTGATTTTCTGAACTATATTTTTTATTCTGTCAAGTCGTTCAGGCAAACATTCCTTTAGTCCTCCTGGGTTCAGTGCCTTTAGGATGCATCTTGAGAGCTTGCCAAAGATTTGCCATATGCCCCCTGGTCTTGGGAATTATTACTTTGGATGCTTTTCCTTAATCCTTCTCCTTGGTGATTCTGCAAGGTGCCACATTTTGCCTCGTTACTGACATCCTGCCTGCTCTTTGTAATTGCCTCCTGCTCTGTGCTCCTTTGTCAGACCCAGAAGCCAGATGAGGAACAGTAATTGTCACTAGTAAACTAGGAGCTCATCCTCAGAGAAACAATGCTATGAACAGGCTTCATATTCAAAATACTGCATTATGTATTTCTGGTGCCAAGTAAGGGACTCAGAGTTTGACTATAATGCGTGTCTTTCCAAATGGTGGGAGTGATGGGATAGTGTGATGTACTCAATGAGGATATAGGCATCTGAGAAGTTGGGTCATTTTTCAGGGGTACAGTAGATGTTGCTCAGATACAACAAATGCAGGAAAAAAAGCTGCATTTTCCTCTATTTAAAAGTTTTCTCTATTAAAAAAGGTCATTTTCCACTCAAGAATTGTAGAATCTGAGGACTGAAAGCATATTTTTGAGAACACCTTCTCTCAACTCACATTTGATTATTGAAAATCCTGTTTTTAAAAGAATAAGAGTACCCCTTAGAATCAAAGGTTTAAAAAACCAAGACAAAATGCCATATCTAAAAATCAGAAGGCACAGTTTTTAAAATGAAATGACAATCTGGTTTCCTAAACACATTGACCAGGGGAGTCATTTCAGATAGATTTTGAGTGGAACTCTTGATCAGAACATTCTTTTCCTGTGGACAATTCAGCAGTTCTAAGTAATTGAATTTCTGTATTCCCACCCCCACCCTCAGAATCTGAATAACTTGAGAAAGTAAAGTTTAGCCATTTACATACTTGTGGTTTAGACTTACTGGTGTTTATTATTACTTATGGTAATTTCCCCTCCTAAAGCTGTGAGGCATTATAAACATGGTGTGTCTTGCTTTTATTGGCTTGAATTGCTACTTCAGGTCTATATGACCTCATTTTCTTTGATTTGGTTTTTATTGTTTAATGTTTATTTAGGAATGCTGTTGCTTCCTGAAAACTGTGACTGTAATTAGATTTTCAGTCTAAGTACTAATTAAACCTTTTGGTTAATAAGATGAGATTGTGAATTTGATTGTCTATAGGATTTAAGAGGGTCCGAGTTAGAGATATTCCTGTCGGGCCTAGCTCTGTGCCTGCCGCCTGCTCTTCCTCTAGCCTACACCTACACACACAGACACAAACACTATCAGGCACTGTCCTCAGCGTACAGGCGGTGATTAGGTATTTTGCTTTACTCCCCATCACCTCCCGCCACTTTAAAAATGTTGACTTCTCTACAACCTTCACTAAGCCCTTGAACATTGCAATGGAGAAAATGCTGTTCACAGCCACTAACCCACGTGAATCTCATCTCTTGATCTCATGAACTGTTAAAAACCTTCAAGGGAGGCCGGGCTGGCTCAGCGGGTTGAGCGCTTGCATTGCAGCCCAGGGTCCGGGGATGGAGTCCTAGTCCCAGCCCCGGCCGGTGTGGACCCACATGCTGAACTGGGATGTGCTTCCCACGCCAGTTCAGTTTCTGCCCGGGTGCTTCCCATGTGGGAGGCCCCTGGTTGGCTCCCACCTGGGGTGTACCTGTCATGTGGGAGCCCCCCTCCTCATGCTCACTGGGGCGCTCTTCTATGCTGGGCCCTCCCCCTTCTCTCTCTCTGTCTGTTTCTGTCAAAAACAATAAAATAAATCTTAAAAACAAAAAAACAAAAACAGCAAACCTTCGAGACCCAGAGTTTTCCTGAAAGAACAGGGTTTATGGAGCCCCACGCCAGCCAGAGAAAGGAGCAGGCCCTGCAGCACGCGGTCTAAACCAGCAGCAGCAGCACTGGATGGAGAAAACAAATGTGTCCACCATCCCGGGCTTGACAGGGCTCTTCTATACAACACTTTTGGAGAGGAAGGATGCAAGTTGTTCTGAAAGAATTTACGTTGGCTGTAGATGAGGGAGGTGGGAGAAGGTAAAGGGCATATTTCTGGGATAGGTATGTAGTCCGTAAAGAAGAAATAATTGCTGTTTCTGGATTGGCTGTGGGCGACAGTTCGGAAAGTTCATGTGTAAGAAGGATGCAGTGGTGTTTGATGATCAGTTATTCTTTCCAGATACTTGCTAAAATAGCTGCCTGGAAGTTGATTCAAAGTTTCAACATACACACAGGAATGTCGGCAGTCTTTGGTTGACGTCAGCTACATCAGCAAGCGGATTAACTTCCCTTGTTTATTCTTCCCAATGAATTTAATTTAGGACATCCCAGAATTTTTTTCTCCTGTCAAATACATGCACTGGTCATAAAGAATAAGGTCAAACAGAGTTTCTCAACCTTAGCACTACTAAAATTTTGGGCTGAATAATTTTTTGTTGTGTGTGGGTTGGGGTTCTGTGCACTGTAGGATGCTTAGTAGTGTCCCAAGCCTCTACCCACTGGAGGCCAGTAAAACCCCCAGTCACGCCAATCAAAATTGTCTCCAGGTATTTCCAAATGTCCCTTCATTGGCAAAATCAAACCCCAGTGAAGAATTGTTGGGCTAAGAAAATATGAATGGTTTTCTGGAACACATCATCCTCCTGAAAAAATAGTATAGTAGGGAACATTTCTTGTTCACTAGTACATCTTCACAACCTAGACTAGTTTCTGGTACATAATAATGTTCAGTGACACTTTTATTGACCTTACTATTAGTATAAAGAGGACAGAATGTGGTATATCATGTGCTAGTGACCTGTTAGCTTCTATTTTCTGTCTTATAGTAAGTACTCAATATATATTTTTCAATGACTACATGATGAATGAATGAATGAATGAACGACTTTCCCACTTGATACTTCAGACCTTGAGAGGAACGTAGATGAATCTAAGCTGGGTGTTACTATAATTTGATGATTCTGCAAGTTGGGGTGTTGCTTTCCTAGTCTCTTTGGAAATGTATGGGAGCTTTATCTGTTCTCATGCACAGATAAAGACAGTTTTCTTCAAACTGTGTCTGTGACCCATTATTAGATTCTGAAATTTTGATTTTGTGGGTCTTGGCCAGCATTACAAAAAAAAAAATAAATAAATAAAAATGGCTAAAACCGAAAAGAGCACATGTTGTCAAGGTAAGTATTGTTTCTTAACATTTTCATTATATTTTGTGTTTGTTTATGTCCTGAGTTTTAAGATTAAAAAAATATTCTTTTGTGGATTCCTCTCAGAAAAATTAGAAAGTAACTTGTCTGTGAAGAAGCGCAGGCATGTGGTGACCAGAGCAGAAAACACTCTCTCCCAGGAGTTGGGCTGATAAATGAAGGGTAAGAGAAACATGTGAGAAGAGTAGCGCAGTAGCACAGAGACTCTGCCCTTGGTAGGTAATGTCTGGGTTGATGACACCACCAGGAAGCATGGCTGCTGCTTGGAGTGAGGTGGTAGGAGGCAACGGGCTGTGAAGTCAAATAACCACAGGATTAAGCCTAGAAAGCAGTGGCTGTTGTTCCTTGGTGTTTTTTTTTTTTTTGAAGTATAAAGAGAATACAGCTGTTCTGTCTGCAGGATTTCTTTTCTTGGCCCCATGAAAAATGATATCAGCATATTTCACTGGTCTTCTAGTTATCCAAACTGAAGGAGTCTGGTGATTCATTAGTCTGATCAAATGTCCCCTGCAACAATATTGACTCAGATGATGGCAAATGAAGGTATTTCCTCTAAGGTAAAAGCCTGTCACTCATGACATTTAGAACAAGTATGGACTAGCTGGAAAGACATTGCTAACATGAAGAACAAATAGATTTAAAAAACATGTGCTCTTGGTAGATCTTTTTCCTATGTATAAGACAATTTATTTTGAATTCAGAAAGTGATTTTATAGACTATAAAATGCTAAGATTAAATTACATAAAACCAAGTGCTGGTGTATTATTCATAAAAAAGATGGTAACCACATTTCCCTTTTCACTTTATTTTAAAAGTCAGAGGGGAAAAATAATGACCCCCCAAAACAAACAAACGAACAAACAAAACAAAACAAAACAAAACAAAACAAGAACAAAAAACAAACAACCATAATTGACAGCCAGGAACATTATGAAGGAGGTATCTAGATTAAGCAAAGAGTATTTTAAAAGAGCATTTATTAATTTGACTATGCTCTTCTTGAAAGTGTCTAAGTAAAGCCACTTTCCTTTTTTAAAATGTACACAGAGCTTCAGACAGTGCTCGGATCCTGGGTTTTGCATGGATTTCTAGCACCATAACCTGTACCAGGTATACTTAGGCCTTGAGCATCTTTGTCAGGAACATAGTTCTGAAAGCAATTTACCCTGACCTATTTCTTGTTTCCCATTCTAATCTGCTCCCAGACCCCCTGTCTTTTTCCTTTTTAAAGAGAATTTTAGAGAGTGTTTATAAGAATTTATTCAAGCTAATTGACAACATATGCTGGGGAGCAAGATCTCAAATGTTCCAGAGAATAACAGTTTTGCAGCTTCTTTTATGCATTCGTAATTAAGCAGAGAATTTAAGGAAGACTGGAGAAAGCAAGGTGGGGGTTGGATTACAGGATAGTTAACAGGATTAGGTGCTCTCTTGAGGATTAATTGCCCTCTTCAAAGGGGATTACCGTATTTTTCGCTCCATAAGACGCACCTGACCGCCTGGACCCGCTCTCCTTCCATGCAGTCCCTGCTTTCTGATCTGGCTGCAGGCTTCCCCACGGCATCATTAAGGTCCCCAACGTGCACTCTTCTTTGCAGTATTTGCTCCATAAGACGCACACACTTTTCCCTCCACTTTTTTTGGGGGAAAAAGTGAATCTTATGGACCGAAAAATACAATACTTCTAGTATTTCAATGGTGTTTTAACCTAGATGCAAAGAACAATGGACAGGGCTGGCTTAAAATCTTTCAGTAAAGAAATTATAGGCCTTGGGGCATGACTACCCACCATGACCTGCCCATTTAGGAATTTATGATCAGATCACCCTATGAGGTTACTTTTCATAGAATCCATTTTTTTTTTTCTATAGTTTCCCCTTTTGGTCATAAATCAATTCAAAGGATGTATTGATGACCAACCTTTTGGTAGGCAGGATAACATGGTCTCACAGTGCTAGGAGGGCTCATTCCTAGGAAGTCTCAGTATTAACATTGTCTTGTTGATCATGGGGCAACACTGTAACCATGGAATCTGAGTTGAGGCTGAATTTTTCCCAAAAAGGGAAGGGCAGGTAAATGAAAAGCAGTCAGGTTTTATGGCCTTCTGGATCATTTCTATCCTATTATGATGAGCTATTATGATCCAAGTTTTGCCTTCTGTCTCATTTTTCTATATTTGGCATCTAGTATAGCGTTTACATAAGCCACAGAGAGTATTAACAGTTATACATGTTCAGTAATCATAAACATTTGGACTACATGGAAAAACTCAAATAAAAAGTATCTCTATTATTGTGACTAATATCATTAGCAAATAGGTAGAAACAACCAAACAAAATGGACTCTTGAGTTCAATATCAATCCATAGGTATACAGGCCTATTTCATGTTTTGGGATAGCTGTCTACCTCTGGCATTGGTGGTTTCTCTTCCTTGAGGAGTATGTAGACAGGGGTAGATGTCCATTCATGGTTAGGCACCTGATAAATTCCCTTCCAATAAAGTTGGAGCATGTCTTTTATTTGATGCCCTTTCTAATAAACATAATCTCCGGGTGGTAGTTGATCTTTAAAGTCTTTGTCTCCTGGGAGCTTGCTGTAAAAGGGAATGATTATTAACTAGGCATTTCCTTGAAGTGACTATATCAAACCTTGGCAATAGTGTAAGACGTCTCCTTTCAATAATGTCAGCTCATAAATTCCTTCATTTAAGTCCAGCCTAAATGCACTGTGATGCATCAAATAATACAAAAAACAAAAAATGGGGAGCCAGGGAGAAAGAAAACACTAGTCATCTAGGATTTCCTATACCCCCAATATTTGTTTAATTTACAACCATTGTTTACCCATACAATATACCCTCTAAGTTGTCCTATATATATTGAGATTTTTAACCTTTAAAACCTCAATGTCCAATGAAAACTAAGAAGTAATCAATTAGCATTCTTTTTTCCCTCCTCATTTATTTTTATTTTTTAATTATATTTGACAAACAGTGTTACACTGGTTCCAGGTATATAGCATAATGATGAGACATTTGTGTAACTTACAAAATCCTTATTCACATCTGGTTCCCATCTGACACCATATACAGTTATTGCAATGTTATTGACTGTATGCCCTATACTGCACTTTACATCCCTGTGACTATTTTGTGACTATGAATTTGCACTGCTTGATTTCTTCCCTCTTTTCACCTATACCTTTCACTCGCTTCCCATCATGCTAACAAATCTAGTACCCATCTGATGCCACCCATAGTTAGTGCAACATTACTGACTATATTCCCATGTTATACCCTATATCCCCATAACTATTACTTTGTAACCACCAAACTGAACTTCCCAATCCCATCCCCTTGTTTCACCCCTCCCTCAACCCTCCTCCCATCTGGTAACAAACCAAATGTTTTAAATATCTATGAATATGTACCTGTTCTACTTGTTTATTTTCTTCTTTGAATTTCACCTACAAGCAAAGCCAACTTTCATCTGTCTTCCTCTGTTTGATACTTTACTCAGTGTAAAACGCTCTATGTCTTTTGATTGAAGCTTTTTGATCCATTTAAATTGAAGGTAATTGTTGATGTGTAGCTATTGCCATTTTATTATTCATAATTTTGCTTTTTCGTCCCCATCTTAAAGTAGTCCCTTTTACATTCCTTGCAATGCTGGTTTGGTAGTGATGAACTCCTTCAGCTTTTTCTTGTCTGGGAAGCCCTTTATTTGTTCTTTGATTTTGACTGATAGCATTGTTGCAAAGAGTAATCTTGGTTGTAGATTCTTGATTTTCATCATATTGAATATTTTCTGCCATTCCCTTCTGGCCTACAAGGTTTCTGTTGAGAAATCAGCTGAAAGTCTTACGAGAGCTCCCTTATAAGTTACTAGTTACTTTCCTCTCACCACTTTTAGGATTCTTCCTTTGTCTTTAACCTTGTGCATTTTAATTATAATGTGTTTTGCTGTGGGCCTATTTGGGTTTGTCTTGTTTGGGATTCTGTGCTTCCTGGGCTTGTATGCCTGTGTCCATCACCAGGTTAGGGAAATGTTCAGTCATTATTTTTTTCAAATAGGTTCTCAGTTCCTTGCTTTCCCTCTTCTCCTTCTGGTGAGAATGATGAGAATGTTGTTACACTTTATGTGTTCCCAGAGGCTCCTTAAACTACCCTCATTTTTTTGGGATTCTTTTTTATTTTTGCTCTTCTGATCAGATGTATTCTGCTAGCTTGTCTTCCAAATTGCTGATTTTATCCTCTGCTGCATCTAACCTGCTGGTGCTTCCTTCTAGTGCAGGGGTGGCCAACAAGTCGATCGCGGTCGACCGGTCGATCTCGAGGCCAATTTTGGTCGATTGTTGATCGCTCGCAATGTCTGGGGTGGAATTCCGTGTACCATGGACTTTGAAGTGATTGTAGAAGACAAAACTTTCTAGCAATAGTTTAATGCATTCTGGGAATTTGCCAAGGTCATAAATTCCTAGAATTCTGACAGCCTGACACTGTGATCTCTACCCACCCAGACAATACATTTTGACTTATGTGTTACACTTGTCACCCGCAACAGTTACGACTGGACTCATTGAAGAACACAGTCAGTTAGCTTGAATATTTGGTAGTGTCATATGGTAGCTTCTTTTCTTTTGTATTAACAGTAATATTATCAATCAATATTATTTATCCTCGGTGACCACGTTGAGATTCAATTTTTCTTCTGTTTAAAATGTAAGTACCTTTTCTTTGTTTTAAATTAAATTGCTTTTCTTACCTATCTATTTACTTGATAAGTGAGCATTCTCAGCAACAGATCTCTAAACTGCGGTCATTACACTGAGAGGAAAATAAGGGACAGTATTACAAATATATTAGGAATAACAATAATTCTATTTAAATTAAGAAGTCAGTATTGTAAACCGTAATAAATATATTGTCACTTTAACATACTTCTTGTAAATTTGAATATATCTATATTAGATTTTAATATACTTGTATTGTTGTCCCCGATTGTAATATGCAGTATTGTTATTATTTCTCTCAATGTAATGGAGATAATTGCCGCAGTTCATGAGTTTTTGAATTTTCTAGGAAAATATTTAATTAAATATTTATTCTTTAAATTGTCATATTTCTTTGCATTCTAGTATACTCATGAACATGAGTAGTAAACCAAAAAAATCAAAAACTTATCACTTCAATGAAGAATGGGAACTCGATTACTTTTTTACAATGGTGAATGATAAATGTTGTTGTTTAATATGCCTTACCTC
>PVKE010019740.1:0-28183 GCA_004027555.1 Craseonycteris thonglongyai | reverse complement strand
GTCTTTTCCCTGCAACTCCAAATTGAAAGAATCTAATTTTTCCATGGTGTCAGCAAGAAAACCCAAATCCACCAGCCAGCAAGAGTCTGTTAGTTCATCATAGTTTTCATTTTTATCATGTATAAATGTTTTTATTTCTTCAATTAAGTTCACAAATCTTGTAAGAACTTTACCTTTACTGAGCCAACATACTTCAGTATGCAGGATGAGATCATGTTCTTTATCTTCAGTATCTTCTAACAGGGCCTTGAAAAGTTGATGTGGCAATGGAGCTGCTGGAATAGAGTTGATTATCTTTGTGACTATTTTCATAACATGTTCAAAGGGCGGTATTTTACAACACAGAGCTTCCTGATGGATAATACAGGGTAGGACATAGAGTTTGAAAATGATTCACCTTTCCTGCAAAGGGCAATCAATCCTTTGTTTTGACCAACCATTGCTGGTGCCCCATCGGTAGTGATCGCAGACAACTTATGCAAAGGCATGTTTATCGACCTGGCGTATGTTCTAAAAGTTTTATAAATATCCTCACCTCTCGTCTGTCCTTACATTGGTAATATTTGCAACAGCTCCTCTTTTACTGTGAAGTTACTAAATACCATTCTCACCATAACTGCCAACTGTGTGGTGTCTGATATATCTGTTGACTCGTCAAATTGCAGAGAGAAGCAGTCCCATATTTCCAAGTCAGTCTTTAACTGAGTTTGCAAGCCTTTTGAAATTGCGTGTATTCTTCTTGTGACTGTGTTATTTGACAACTGTAGGTCTTGAATCGCCAACATAATCTCATGCTTGTTAGAATATTCCTCAAACAAACAATCAGCAACAGTCAGAAATGCTTCTTTGAACAATTCACCATCCTGGAAAGGTTTATTCTTCTTTGCAAGCATGTGAGAAATTTTGAAAGAAGCAATGGTTGCCTTTTTAGATTTTTCCACATGTCTAGTGAAAACAGTCTGTTGAGTAGTTCAACTTCATTTTAGTTGATTTATTTTTTTCTTTCCTACTTTAGATTTAAGTAGATAATTCGTATCGAAAGTGGTATGCCTTGTCTGAAAGTGGCGTTCAACATTATGTTTTCTCGGCACTGCAATACTACTGCCACACAACAGGCAAATGCATTTACCTTTTAAATTAATGAAACAACATGATTCCTCCCAGTCTGTGTTAAAATTATAGGTTCATTTTCTCTTATTTGGTCCACTCATTTTAGGACAAAAAAAAAAAATAAAAATAGTTATAGAACTACAATATCATATCAAATTGCCACTATAATAATAGATTACCTACCTCGCTTTTAGTTCATTTAAAATCGAATCTATCAAAACACTGTGATCCTAGCTAACCGTCACGACCCGGTAAGTCCAGCAACCGCAATCAGAATGGCAACTTGGCGTCTCCCGGTTGGGTGGAGGAGAGTTTAAAGAGCGCAGCGGCTAAACAAGACGCGACATGTACAAAGGCGAAAGCTAGGGAAAAACTTATACATACGATATCGCAAACATACCAACGAATATAATAAACCTGTGTAGATACACAAACAATATTTTAAAATTCTAACAAATGTATAAAAATAAATTGTAGTTTTACTTAGTGTTTATGAAAAACTTCTGATGCAGTCAAATAATGGCAGGTGCACACAAATCGGGCCGCGGGCGCCATGGCACCCGCGGGCATGGGGTTGGGAATCCCTGACCTAGATGATTATTTGTCAGCCCCAATTTGTATTCTGTATCTTTTTGCTGGTTGAGTAGGTATCGAGGACTTCAGAAAATAAGGGTTCCTTTTTTGCATGTCGAATCTCTTTAGTGTGGAACTTCATGACTCCAGTGATGGCAGAAAGACCAACATCAACTTCATCCTTGAGTCAGAATAATTCCCTATATCCCTATACATGACTAGAATAAAAAGTTACAATCAGGTCTTATACAATAGAGACTGTTAGCTACGCCAATAGGAATAATACATATTGAGGAATGGAGGATTGAGGGATCAAATATTAAACTGAAAGACCAGTCTTGTCTTGTCTTCTTTTCTCTTCTTTAATTTTCTTTCCTTTTCTTTCCTTTTCTTTTCTTTTTTAAAGCAAGATGACTTCTTATACAAAAGATTATTAAGAACTTTCCTAGATATGGTGTTGCAATGTACTTTTAGACTTGGCATGAAATTGACATTATTTAAATGACATTTTCCTTTAAATCAATGGCTCCCTGGTGCCCCCCTTTTTTTTTTCAAGCTTAATTTCTAACCTTGCAGATGGGAGTAATATACTATTTTCTATCCACATCACTAAATTTTTATTAGGATTAAATAAGGTAAGAATGTGGAAAATCTTTAAAAAGCATAAACTTCTAGAAACATGACAGTTTTATTTACCACTTGTGGTAAATCTGAAGTTCAGGCTCCAGAGAAATGGGATCAGCTGTCATGCTTTCTTCTTGTTTTGTGTTTGAAAAGAGCTTGCTATATGCTAGTCACGTTATTCAAAGTAGACTAAGAAAATGATTGGAAGGTGTTTAAGTAGTGCTAAAACCAAATCATCATTGTAAGTCTTTTTATGGTGTTTTGGTTGCAGTTTACAGAGCCCCATTCTGGCTAACTAAAGAGAACATGGAATTCTTTGAAGAAAGCACTGAAGAGCTTGGCTGGGACAAGGCCAGATGTAACACAACCCCAAAGGCCTATTGAGGGAGAAAGAAAAAAAAAAGAAAATTGGCAGTCTCCTACTCTTGCTCAATCAGCTTCTGTCACTTCTCATATCTGTGTCACCCAGTTTTCAATTCCAAGTTCCTAAAGAGTCTAATAGGCTTAGCTGGGTTTTCATGCCCACATCTTCTTGTCTCAGCACAGACAATGAATGTTAATCATAATTTCTCCAAGGATGCAAACAGGGTGGATGAAGAAATTGTCTTTTGGGGGCCACTACTAGAAGTGAGAGACACACTGAGTGGCTAAAACAACTACAACAAATGTCTCTGACATAATAGGGTCTTAAGGTTTGTTGCAGAGTAAATCTGAATAAATTAGATTTCTTGCCAAACTTGCCAAATACTAAAGGTTATTTTAATTTAGTTTTAAACAAACCATGTATTATTTCTAATAATTTTATAAAACTCTAATATTTAGAAATATTTTGAAACTATATATGTAGACATAGGGAATAGAGGATAAAAAATATATTAACTGACACATTTCTTTTTTGAGCTATATTTCTTCTACAATTGCAATAAAATCTGACAGTTTCCATAAATTAGTGGAACAGCATTTCTCTTGTCTCTGAAAGAATCTTTCTGGATCTCAAATGATGAATAAATGTGTATGTTTTGTTTTATCCTTAAAATATTGAGATATTCATTTTAATTAGGTTAACTATACCCTTCAATCCTGATCAGTGTCTTCCAAAATACATAATACACTTTTTTTCCAGCAATGCTCTCCTATCTTTAGTAAAGACTGTTAAAAATAGCTCTCCTTATGTTATTCAGTTGTCTCTGTATGTTATTTAATTTATCTATCTAAGGATTACACAATTTTCCATTTTTATGCAAATACTTATGAAGCAACCCAAGTAGTAGGAAGATACCAGTAAACAACGCTAGCAGTTACAAAGTTCAAAATCTATAATGGAAGAAAGTAAGAGCATTTTCAACAAAAGGATGGTTTGAGAAAGTATATAGAATGAATATTTAAATCTACCTAAGAGAATCTGGTGGTGGTTGTCAAATTTGAAATATCCAGACTTGGCTTCCAAAGTCTATATTTGGTCACATAAAACATGCTTTATTATAGATCACAAACCACCAAAATATGTGCCTTATCCTGGTTCCCAGGAAGCCTCAGTCTCATTTAAGGAGAAATCTTTGTATATCATCTGGTTACTTAGCCAAATCAGGCTGGAAAGAAAACCAGGATAACATACCGTATTTTCTGGCGTATAAGACAACTTTTGAAACAAAAAAAAGTCAACTGAAAATCGGGGGTCGTCTTATACACCGAGTATATCCTGAAAAACATCTCGATATGCCGCTAAACGAATTTTCCAACTTGATCCCAAAAATCGTCTGGATATGCCGCTAAACTAATTTTCCAACTGGATCCCACACCAATCACTGCAAGGCTGCTCGGGCCGCCTCTCTAACTCAGCCAATCCAAGCAGGCTTTTTATGCATGCAATATACATGTTCTATCAATGTACGGTATATTACGGTATGTTCGAAAAATGTCATTCATTAAAAATTTAATTAAAAAAAGAACTGGTGTTGCCTCGGAAGTGGGGGGTAGTCTTATACAGCAAATATAGGCCTAAACCTATGTTTTAACTGTAAAATTAGGGGGTCATCTTATACGCCGGAAAATACGGGTAGCAAAAAACAGGTGTACGCGATCTGTCATATATTTTTCATAAACAATGTTGACAAAATAATAATCTCCCCACTATAGTTTGGACTTTAGCATGTAACTGCATTGATCAGCAGTTAATATATTTTAGTTAGATTAGCTGAGGGTCAACATCATGATCTCAGATATCCTCAGCAATAATAGAAGTTTGTAGCCAACCACTGGATATTCACACTATACGTATACAGATGAGCTCTATTGTAAGCATCTTTCACCTTTTTTGCATGGTGCAATACAGTAATTACTCTCCTTATCTGCAGTTTTATTTACCTGCAGTCAACGGCAGTCCAAAAATATTAAATGGAACATTCCAGAAATAATTCATAAGTTTCTAATTGTTTGCCATTCTGAGTCACTGCTCCAATTCATCCTTTTCTATCTGAGTCATGAATCATCCTTTTGTCCAGAATATCTGTTGTTTACACCACCTGCCTATTAGTTACTTATCAAATTGACTGTCATGGTATCCCAAGTGCTTGGGTTTAAGTAATCCTTATTTTATTGCTATAATTATTATATTTTATTGTTACATTTTTGTTGTTAAACTCTTACTGTGGCTAAATTATACATTAAACTTTATCATAGATATGTATGTATAGAAAAAAGAACATAGTATATATAGATAGAGCTCAGTTCTATCTGTGGTTCCAGGCATCCACTGCAGAGTCTTGCAACATATGCCCTGGGGATAATGGGGGATTACTGTATTGAAAAATCAAGAGAACATGCCTTACTGCAACAAAATTTCCCCTATGACCAAAGAGGTAAGACAGCTTGACAAAAGGCAATTTAGTAACAAGTAGCACATAGATTTCAGACTGTATTCACAAAGCATTATCCAATCTTATTATATCTGTGCTTTTTATGCACAAACAAATATAAGACATTTTTTTTTTTTACTTTCAAGAACCAATTTCCACCCTGTTGGGGGCAATATCACTGCTGTTAAGAGTGCATTGCTGAACAAATTTATGAGATTTATTCATATCATTGAATGTAGTTATTGAATGCAATATCATTCATGCTATTATTTGTTTTATAGTATTTCACAAAATGAAATACAATAAATACTATAAAGTCATTGCATTGATTTATCTATTCTACTATGAATGAAAATGCAATCATTTTTGTTTTTGAATATTTGTATATCTTTGAATCTTTTTCTGTAACATATGTACACAATTCTGTTGAAAATAGTAGTTTTAGAAATTCATATGTTCAGCTGTATTAGATTCCGACAGATAATTTTCCAGTGTACATTTCTATAAGAATTTATGAAAATTTCAATTGTTCTACATCTTTACCAACACTTTTACATTGTCAGTATTTTCAAACATTATTTATTTTGGTGGAAGTATGGTGGCATCTCATTGTGTCTCTAATTTGTATTTCCTTGATGAATATGATGGTGAGTATTTTTTTTCATACATTTATTGAACATTTGATTTTTCTCTTTTGTGATTTAATGTCTTCTGTCCACTCATCTGTTGGGTTATCTGTTTATATCTTACAACTTTTAGGACTTTAGGTATTCTAAATACAAATACCTTTCTGAAAATATGCAAATATCTTTTTTCTGGTCTGTGTTTGTCTTATTTTACTCGCTTTAATGAACAGAAGTTCTTACTCTTAATAATTTCTAATTTATCTGTTGTTGTTTTTTAACTTTAGGTTAACATTTTTAAGGTCTTATTAGAAAATTGTGCTTTATTGTCAAGGTTTTGTTGTTATTTTTTTAAATTTCTTTAAAACCTTTATGTTTTATCTTTCACTTTTATGTCTCCAATAAAACTTGCATTGATCTTTGTGTATAGTGTAAAGTGTCAAGATGACATTTTAAAAATATATGCTCACAAAGAAAATAAAAATAAGCACTTTATGAGAGAAATCATTCTAAAAATGACTCAAAATCTATATTTGATAGAAAGAAAAATTTTATGATCCATTTGACTGCACAAACCCAGAAAATTGTAACCAACATAATGTCATCAAGAGAGTAAAAAAAATACCCATTAAATTAGAAAGAAAATATTGTGTGAATTATTCTATTTTTTTATTATTTGTATACAATAGCATCTATTATATCAATGACCCAATATAATTTATCTGTATTAGTTTAGATACAGATGAAACTTCTGTAATAGAATGCCAAAATAATAGTAGCTAAAATAAGATAGCTTTAAAGTTAGTTTTGTTTTGTTTTGTTTTGTTTTGTTGTCCTGTGTCATATAATATTGTGTGTATAAGTAGTCCAGGTATTACAATGTTGCATTCCCTCCCTAAAAATATAATTTTCATCTATTATTTCAAATGGCTGGTCTAGTTCTTTATCTTATACAAATGTCAGTCATTTTTAAGGCTAAAAGGCAGTAAGACAATACAACCCTGACATATACATATTTGTGTTCACATCCCTTTAGTAAGAATATAGACATCTACCCATAAGAAGGTTTAAAAACAGTTTCTTAATAAATGACAAGGGGAAGTATGACTATCAAAGCCACTAGCATTATCTTTCTCCGAGGAAAGAAATAAAAATGTTTCTTAGAAATTGAGTCTTAAATACTATAATATGCCAAAATTAATTTATAATGAACAAGTTATAAACTTTAACTGCCAAAAGATACTCTTTTTCTCCTAGAACCTGGACAAAAGACAGAAAGGTTTATTGTATACATTGTAGGCAAAGGTCAGGGAAAGAGGGGTACCCCTACACCCCTGCATATATTTAGAGGAAATAGAAACTGAAATACTATCTTCTGCAATTTGACAACATTTGCAAAATGTATGTATCCTTTTACCCAGATTTTCTTCTTCAAATTTAGCTCCCTTGCATATGAGAAAAATAACAGATGTGCAATGAAAGTCAAGGCAACAATGACAATAACATATATATTTATTAACTGAGATTGGTTTAAATTAATTATGCTCAAGCATCCAATGAAATACCATATATCATTGAAAAGAATGTGAGTTTTATTTAAGCCAATACAAAAAGAAATGCTATGCTATAAGGAAACATTTTGTTGTGTGTGTGTTGTGGTTATGTGTGTATGTATGTGTGTTAAGCAGCGCATAGAGTAATACGTATGGTATAGTACCTTTCTGTGTAAAAATAACAAAATTGTGTATGTGTATATGTGTGCACTACAAAAAGTTGAAGAGAGAAATATATAAGAAACTGGTAAAAGTAGATGCTTCTAGGGAAAGAAACTGGGCTCCGTTTGGGAAAAGGAGAGAAGACTTAGTTTTAATTCTATTTTCTTTCACTTCTTTTGAATATTTTTGTTGTATGAATGTAGTACATTTGTGGAAAAAATAAAAGTTGGTCACACGTAAGAGTGCTCAAATATGGGAAAAAGCAATCATTGATGGGAGATGTACCCAATTGTTAAACTAACTCTGGGATTTAGATGTTATCTAACATAGGCCTACAATGTTTAATGTCAACTGAAAATAATGTCATTTCAGGTTAATAGCTCTGAATTCTTTGTAAATACCAAGACAAAGTCAAGAAATTTCTTTAAATGAAATCATGACTCGTGTGCTTAAGTACTTTTATATCTCTTCTGAAAATATATTAACCTACTTTTTCCACCATGATTGAGTCCACAGCTTTAAAATATGTGTGAAAATAAACTGAGCAATGAACAAGAAATTGGAAAACCTAAACCTACATTCTACTCGCTCTCTCCTTTACTACTCACACTATGTTTTGTAAAATCTAATGTAGTATTTTTCAAGTACCAGTATTTTAATATATACATTTGGAAGTATATTTACTGCACTTAGCATTCATTGACTTCATAATAGTGGGTAAACAACTTTTTAAATAATAAAAAAAAAAAATCACAAAATTAAGAGTTCCCCGTGGTGACATTGATGTTTAATCACCAAAAAAGACAGAGTGATGATCTTTGCTTATCAGGTAATGGTCATTGTGGCCTGAAATTTTGGATATCCTCATATTGAATCAATTTATAATAAACTTAATTGATCTGATCTTTTATACATACGTTTACCAGAAAGTTAATTTACTAATTTGTATGAGAAATATAAATGATGTGATTCTCCTTGAAAGGAAACAAAAAAGAAAGAAAGTTGCTTACTGAGCTCCAAATTAGGAGAAAAAAATGAATCCAATGCTCAAACATGGCCCATTCATCTCTAAAACAGAAATAACTTTTCTATGGAAAGTCTAAGATACCTTTGACAAGGAGCTACTGGTATTACTGAAAGTCTCTTCCTAGAACTCATTATTTACCACTTCTGTTGCTGATAATAATTGTTCATACCATTTTCCTCATACACAAAAACAAAACAAAACAAAAAACCTCAAAAGTATTGACCACCCAGAGTCAACTTTCTTTGAGGTTTTTATTTGATCCTTTTGTTTTGTTTTTGTGAGAAAAATTGTAGTAACAATTCTTATCAGCAATGGAAGTGGGGAATATGAATTTTAGAAAGAAACTTTCAGTAATGCCAGTAACTCCTTGTCAAAGCTATCTTAGTCTTCCCATACAATAAATTTAATAATAATGATAAAAAGAAAAAGAGTGACATCATCAAGATGGCAGCATTAGAGGAGCTCTTGGAACCTCTCCTGGAAAGGACAACAAATTGAACAACTAAAATCCAACCAGGGAATCCCCAAGCAACACTCAGTCTCATCTGAGAGACCCACTCATTGCAAGAGAATAGCTAAAGCCAGAGAAAGAGAGGCGAGTGAGAGAAAAAGAAAAGACCCAATTAGAGACATGATGTGGAGCACAACCCAGAGACCTACTGGTGCCCAACTCAGAGCTGACCTGGAGACCAGCAGAGAAGAGACTGAGTTGGGAGCATGGGAGCATGGGTCAAGGTGCAGAACAACTTTGAGTGGGTTGAAAGCCTAGACTAGAAAAGACAGAGGTGCAGGCAGCTAGAATGCAGGGTGGATGATAGAAGCAGCTGCAGCTGGCTGTAGTGAGACACCACGACAGAGGCACAGGGAGAGCAGCAATAGCGTGATGAGGGTGGCCATAATGTGGTGCAGGAGGCCAGAGCAAGGCACCAGCAACAGCCAGAGATCTGCATGGGTGATTGGAGGGTGGGTCCAGCTGCCAGAGCATGGGTCAAGTGACTAAAGTACAGGAGCCCACTAAGCGTAAAGCCAGCAACCAGAGCAGGAAGCAAGTGTTCCAGTGGCTGGAGTGCCGGCAGCAGGAGTGCTGCTGGTGGATGAAGCCAGAGTGGCCCTTGATGATGTAGGGCTCAAGCCAGAGCACTGTGTGGCCTTGAATACAGATGCTGGCTGCTTCTCTTTGCTCTCTCCCAAGGCTCACACCTCCAGCTCCACCCAGAGCCTGCATTCAGTCAGCTGCTGCCAGAAAGCTGCCAATACCTTGTTATGCAAACAGATCTGTGCTTTTTCCAACCATCCCTGCCCCCACCCTTCCCACTAAAACCAGCAGAGGAATCCAGGATAACCGTGAAGCACAGGCATGGCAGCTTCTGACTGCAGTGGGGTCTGGGAGGTATAGAATACCATTACCCACCATATCTTCCCAAAGAGTAGACATACAGAGATCAGGGAAAATGAGTTAAAGAGAAGCCCACCTTCTAGGAAATCTCTCACTGTGATAAAACCAAATAACCAAAAAGTAATTCTGTAAGGCACTGCAGCAATACCAGATAGAAAGTAAAAGAAAGATTTCTTCACATCTACCAGGGGAAAAGTCCTCATACCCAGGAAGAGAAATGCTCCAATAGCAATGAGTACCCTAGTGAACAAAGGTGCTTAGAAAGAAAATAAAAAATATCCGGAAATACAACTTAAAGATATGGAAATATATATGCTTAATGACACAGTATTCAAGACTGCAATTCTGAAAACACTCAAAGAGATCAAAGAAAATTGGCAAAGTACACAGAGGGAGTTAAGTGATCTCAGAAAAGAGATTCATGAACAAAAGAAATACTTTAACAAATAAATTGGATCTATAAAAAAGAACCAAATAGAAATTCTGGAGATGAACAACACAATAAAAGAAATGAAAAATGAAATGGCTACCATAGGAAGCAGAGCCAACCAGGTGGAGGAAAGAATTAGTGAAATTGAAGATGAAAAATTGGAAATGTCACAAAAGGAATAAGAGGGAAACCTAAGAGCTAAAAAAATGAAAGATCCCTACAAGGTCTATCTGACTCCATTATAAAAGGTAACATAAGAATAATAAGTATTCTGGAGAAAGTAGAGAATGGGATGGGCACAGAGAATTTGCTCAGACATAGTACATGAGAACTTTCCAAATATATGGGGAGAAAATGGAACCTCAAATTTAAGAAGTAAGCAGGACCCCTAGCTACTTGAATCCTAGCAAATCCTCTCCAAGGCATATTATACTGAAGATGTCAAAGGTCAAAAGCAAAGAAAGAATCCTCAAGGCAATCAGAAAAAAGAAAATTGTAACCTATAAAGGAGAGCCCATCAGACTATCATCAGATTTCTCAACAGATTTCTCAGGAGAAAATGGAATCAAGTATTCAATACATTGAAGGAGAAAAATTACCAGCCAAAAATCATCTACCCAGCACAGTTATCCTTTAAATATGAAGGAGGAATAAAGATTTTTTCAGACGTACAGAAATTGAAGGAATTCTCCAGCACAAGGCCAGCATTTCAAGAAATACTGAAAGAGGCTACTGAACCTGAAACAAAAAGTAAAAATAAATACAGATAAATTGGGACAACAGACATATAAGGGAGAAAGTAAAGGTTTAAACTTCCAAAGAGAACAGAGATAAGAAACATCCTTAAGAAAAGGAATCACTGCATATATGAAACCTTCTTTTACATAGTTTGTGGTAACCACTCAAAAGGAACTTAGAAATAGGACACAGAACCAAAGAGAGGAAGGGAGGGAGAGAGAGAGAAAGAAAGAAAGAGAGAGAGAGAAACAGAAAACAATCATAAATACCATCAAACTAAAATAACCAACAGATATAAAAAAGCAAAGAAGCAACAGAAAAAAAGAGCTACCAGAAAACAAAAAGATAACATGGCTATAGGAAATCCTCATTTATCTATCATCACCCTAAATGTAAATGAACTTAACTCCCCAATAGAAAGACACAGAGTAACAAACTGGATTAAAAAATAAAACCTGACCTTATGCTGCCTCCAAGAGCCACACCTCAGCCACAAGAACAAACACAGACTCCAAGTGAAAACATGGAAAAAAAATACTCCAATAATACGGCATCCAGAGAAAAGCAGGTTTAGGCATACTTATATCTGATAAAACTGACTTCAGGATCAAAAAGATAATGAGAGAAGATGGACATTTTATAGTGATAAAGGAGCCAATACATCAAGAAAATATGACATTATTAATATATATATGCCCCCAACCAAAAAGCACCAAAATTTACAAAGCAATTACTACCAGATATAAAAGAAGAAACTGACAAAAACAATTATAGTAGAGTACCTAAACGCCCCCTTGATAGTCATGGGCAGATCATCCAAACATAAAATAAAGATATGTCAGATGTAAATAATACATTACAGCAATTGGATATAGTTGACATTTACAGGATATTTCATCCTACAACGCATGACTATACATTCTTTTCTAATGCACATGGAACATTCTCAGGGATAGACCACATGGAAAACTTTAGCTTCAACAAATTTAAGAAGATTGAAATCACACCAACTATATTCTCTGACCAAAACTTTGAAATTAGAGATGAACAACAAAAAGAAAACAGGAAAAAATCACATATACATGGAGATTAAATAACACATTATTAAAAAATGACTGGATAGGGGGAAGCCGGGATGGCTCAGTGGGTTAAGCGCTCACTTTGCAGCCCCGGGACCGAGGATCGAATCCCGGCCCATGTGGAACCATATGCTGAACTGGGAGCTCCCCCAGTTCAGTTATCTCTCTGTCTCTGTATCTCTCTCTCTCTCTGTCTGTCAAAATAAATAAATAAATAATTTTAAAAAACAAACAAACAAAAAACAAACAAACAAACAAACAAAAATGACTGGATCAAAGAAGAAATAAGAGATTAAAAAATACATAGAAATGAATTACAATGAAAACACAACATACCAAAATTACTGGAATACTCAACATCACTAGGAGTTAGGGAAATGCAAGTTTAAAACAAAATGAGACACCACCCCACACTTGTTAGAATGGCAGTAATCAACAAGACAAGGAATAACAAGTGCTGGAGAGGCTGGGGAGCAAAAGGAACCCTCATACACTGCTGGTGGGAATGTAGTATGGAGATTCCTCAAAAAATTAGGAATGGAATTGCCATACACCCCAGCAATCCCTCTTCCAGGTATGTACCCCAAAAACTTGAAAACCTTAATTTGCAAAGATATACGTGCCCCAATATTCATTGCAGCACTGCTCATGGTGGGCAGGTCATGGAAACAACCAAAGTGCCCTTTGATGGATGACTGGATCAAGAAGTGGTGGCAACGTTTACACAATGGAATACTACTCAGCGATAAGAAAAGATGAAATTCAGTCATTTGTGACAACATGGATGGATCTTGAAACCATCATATTAAGTGAAATAAATCACTCTGAAAAAATCAAGAAACATATGACCTCACTTATAGGTGGAATACAAAACTGAAAGTAACAAAGACACAAAAGCTCATGGACACAGTCAGTAGTTTAGCGGTTACCTGAGGGTAAAGGGGAAGGTGTATGGGAGAGTAAGGAGAATGAGGGAGCAGGGAGGGGTCATCAAATATATGGTGATAGAAAGAGAACTGGTTCTGGGTGGTGAGAACATAATGCAATGCATAGACAATGTAATGTAGAATTGTACGCCTGGAACCTATGTAATTTTTATCAACCACTGTGACCCCCATAAATTTAACAATAAAAAAAGAAAACCTAAAGTACAGTACCTAACAAATTCTGCTCTTGGTTTACCTCCTATTTAGCCTCATTTGGGGGGGGGGGGTCTACATTCTCCTGGCCTCTTAACTTTTTTTTTGTTTTATCCCTCTTTTCTATGTCCCTCAATAGGACCTTTTGGCAACAAGTCTATTTATTGCTAATAGGTGCTCCTGACATCGTCATCTTATTTCCTTACCTCTGCTTGCTTTAACACTGATCACATAGGCCATAAGTGTCAACCAATTTCTTTCAGCTCCTGCCTGTACTAGCATCTATTATACTAACTTATTGTGGAATATAGCTCTGGGATCATCGGCCTATTTTTTTAGCCATACTGAGATATTTATATACAACTCTGAATTTAGTGCTAAAAAGTAGAAAAGAATAGAATCTTAAGAAGAGTGTTGGGTTCTTAACATTGTTAAGGAGATCAGGAGGTAAACATATAATTTATTGTCCAAATCAGGAAATCTGCCATTAAAGAGAATTTTCAATAACTTTTCTGTGACAACAGATTTAATCTGAAGATGTCCAAGACCAACTAGGATGTCTGGTTACTTGATAACTCACCATTTCAGATATGAGTTTTCATAACAGCCCTGGAAATTGCTTTTCATTTCTCTCACAACTTAAACTGCATGTCATAACTGCTGTGAGGCGATGAGATGTGCCTAAATAGCATTACATGGATATGAGAAAGATACTGAGAGTAAAACCATTCCATAGATCTCACATGCGTTGTTTTTAATATTAAAATGCTATATGCACTACTGTGATGACAGTAGGTGGTCCTAGTGAACACTGCACTGATCCAGAATATAAGCGTCTGGGCGCCAGATGATATGATGGCCAGCCGGGAAGCTTTGTCAGCAGAGGGTGAGCCTTGGAGCCCTATGGGCCGATAAAATCAGAGCCAATAAAATAAACCGGCTAAGTCCTCTAGTGCAGGTCCTCGAATGAACTTCAATGTCATTCTAAAACTGGAGCATCTTGTCACTTACGTGAACTGTTAGGGGTATGTTTATTAATAATCTGCGTTAACTTTCATGCCATTTTGTATTTTCTGTTACTAAACCTGTTTTTGCATTTTATCACTTATCAATGTCTTTTAGTCTGAAATGTACTAGGCCTGCCATTGCTAAAGGGATTTCAGAGTGGAAGAACAGACTATTATACCCCATGTTTAACATTTCACTTTGTATATATGATCTTCCTGGCAGAAGTTTATATAGCATATATTCAGGCATAAATTTACCTCTTAATGGAGTTTCTAGAGTTTTCCTCAGTGTTCTCTAGTTTCCTTGCATCAGTTACCAAAAAGCAAGCCTAAAATTCTGGACTGGAAGGAAGTGGGGGAAGGGGAGGAGCCATTGGCAAAACAGATAGATTCCTTTAATACAATTGGCTTTTTCAATTTTAACAAATTTTATTTGGCATGTACATAACCAAAATATCAATTTTGCATCTTATATGTGTTTCTACGACTATGATTTCATATCTCCAAGTACTGAGATTTCAAGGTGACAGGGTCACATGATATAACAGTTCTTATACATGTATGTTCATGAACTTTTTGCACTACTATAAAAATTCAGATATAAAACTCCTTTATCACCATTAACAATATACACTGAAGAAGACATTGTTTGATTCCACTAGGTTAATTTAAGTAAAGTAACCGTAAAATATATGGTTATCCCAATATTGTTAGTCTTATTAATAAAAAAACTTAGATAAAAATTATTATTTTTTTAAATGAAGGACATTTAGGCCAAAGAGAACATAAAGTTACAGTCCCATATGTAAAGCACTACTATGAGCTGGACTGGTGTGAGGTAGTTGATGTACAGTGTCTCACCTAATTTTTAAAACAACCCTGAAAGATACATCCTATTATCCCCATTTTGCCAATAAAGACATTAAAACTTAACATACTTAACTAACTTTCTTAATGTTATATAATCAGTAAATGAAAGAGCAGACGGTCAAGTACAGGTTTAACTTTAAATCTGTAACTATCAACTGCACAAGATTAGTATTCATACCCTTAACTTCAAAGCTGAGAGCCTTAGGGTCAACCCAGGTTAGATAATCAGCTTATGGTCACAGCCCAAGTACTTAAAGTCAATTCTCCCAACCCTCTGTTTACAGCAAAAATATACCAGAGCTAATGACATTAAATCTTAGCTTAAGTAACTTTATGAATCAATTTTATTAAATGAGATATATAAGTAAATATCTGAGCATAATGGTTTAAACATAGCTTACTCAAAATGTCTTAGTTCCCTCCCTGTACTAATCTCTTTAATGACAATATGCTTATTATCTGTATCACCTCACCAGAAATAATTACATGGTAACCTTTATTATAATATGATATCTCTGATCTTATTTAGTATGCTAATAAGAGCACTATAGAGAAAGTGTTTTTGATATATAATTCCTGAATTTTTTAGTAGATACCTAATAGGTGATTTTTTTGGTCATCACAGTATCTGTGAAGCTGTCCTGAGTTTAGATATCATCTTTGCTGTTATCATGGAATTTTAATATGGATATAAATTAATGTCTTGGATAACTTTATTTTTTAAAGAAAATAAATGTCTTACAAATGTTAAATTGGCTTAGTCATGTAGAAAATAAATTTGCATTTTTTCCAGTTCATTTTTTTTTATTGATATTTTTATAGCAACCAAGTTAATGACACACTATATTTTCTATCTGAAAATAATAATCACAGAACTTTGGGAGGCCTCAGAAAGCAACAAACCCTGATGTCTTGTTTTGTGTGAGGAAAACAGAGGTCAAAAGGGCTAAGTGGTCTGGGTAGGGGTCCAGAACCCAGACCTGCAGTCTTTTTTTCCTGGGTACATTGTACTAAAGCTTTGTTTAAAAATCAGATTCCTTGCAGTTTTGAAACAAGGCCATAAATTGCAATGCCAGACTTTGTGGAAGTTCAGTGCCAGCCACACTACAATTTTCAAAGCAATTATTACCCAAGCTTCAATATTACAAGGTTAAGGTCTTCTTGGCCTCTGAATATCTGTGGATATCTGAAAGAACGTTTCCAAGATAACATCAAAAACATACCTTTAGCCATTGCTTTTTTCTCAGTCCTTGAAGTAGCTAAGCAGGACAAAAGAAGAAAAAAAAATCTATTGATTCTAAAATGAAAGAACACCAATGTGCTGTGTCCTACTGTGCAAGACCAAAATCAAAGCACATATGCACAGCCTTGGGAAATTATGCTTTATGGGCCAGTGAACATACATTGCAAAAATAATGTAGCAATCATATCTGACTATTTTGGTGAAAGCCGATGTCTTTTTGTAAGAATACCTCAAGAAATAGTTCAGTAAAAAATAAATTATTTAAGATGTGACATTATACTACAATCCATTACAGACTTTTTTTCCCTTTGCTACATGCAAATTGTTATGAGCTCGTAAAAATCAGACTCATCCAGCTTATACTGATAAATGATTGTCCCTATTTTTCTATCATTTCTACCAGTTAGCTGAGTCATCTGAGGAATTCTTTTCTAAATTTCACAGTGAATAGTCCAACCCATCCATTTCTTACAGATTTTAATTTTCTTTTAGTTTTAAGGCCCTGCCATGATCTATAATAAAAATTCTTTAACAACATAAAGATTTATAAAGCTAGGAATTACTGTATAGAGTTGTGATGGCTTTAAGTTATAACTATGTAAGTGAAGCCACAGGCCCCAGTCTAGTCTTCAGAAAGCCAAGACACCAGCTGATACCTTGTCTACAAATTCGTTAGAGACCCTGAGCCACAATCTCCTGCTAAACCTCTTGACAATTTCTGTTTAAACTGCTACATTTAGGAGTAATTTAATAGATAATTAATGCAGCATCCGATTGTGAATATATGGAGACCCAATGTGACTATACAGGTAGGTAGGGCTTTCAAGGAGGTAATTAAGGGTGAGATCATAAGGGTGGAGCCCTGATCTGATCATCAGTCTCTCTGTTTGTCTCTCTCTCTTTCCTTCCCCCTCTCTTTTTCGTGTCTCTGTCTGTGTCTAGCCTTCTCTCTGCATGTACACAGAGGATACAGTGAGAAGGGAGCCATTTTCAAGCCAAGTGGAGAGTTCTCACCACACACCAACCCTGCTGGCACTTGATTTTGAACATCCGACCTCCAGGACAATAAAAAAATACGTTTCTAGTTTCTAAATGATTCAGCGTGTGATATCTTGTCAGGGCAACCCAAGCTGACTGATTCAGAGACATTCTATAATCAAACTTAGAGTAATTTATAACCAAGTTTACTGCCTCAAGTTTTACTGTCTCAAGTCAACTACTGCCTATAAGTATCTGTGTCCTTCACACCCTCCTCGATTGCTTAAAGTTATTTTCATTTTTCTACTTAGCTTCTATGTGTGTTCTAATGTAGAGAAAATGAGAGAAAGGAGGATGGAAAGAAACCATAAAGCCCATGTTTTCTTTTGTCTTGAGAAAGTGCTGTGATGCTTTCTTCTTCTGGACTATAATATGCCTTATCCTTCACAGCAGAGACTATGCCTTACTTGTTTTGCCAGAACATTTTTATAACAAAGACACATATCATACAATGCATATTTATTAAATTAAATTTTATTAAATTCATCCACTTGTACGAATTTTGATAAAATAGAAAACTCCTAATTATAGTTTATGTTAAGGGATTTGAGGGTAGCTCAGCAGTCCAGTGCTTACCTCACAATCACAAGTTCCAGGGTTCGACTCCTAGCCCCAGACCATGCAACCCCATATTCTGAACTATAGGGCAACTGGAAAACACCAGGATGGCTCAGCAGTGAAGGTTCTTACCTCACATGCAGGAAGCCCCTGGTACAGTTTCTGCCCCTTGCAGCCCGACACCCACCTGTGTGAAATGAATCCACATCACAACTAATGATGTGCAACTATGGAGACTGCTCTGAGCCCTCCCCCCTTCTCTCTCTCACCTTGTCTCAAACAATATAATAAAAATCTTTTAAAAATAAAAATAAATGTTTTTTTTATTTCACAAAAACATAAAATTGTGTAAAATGCATATTGCTTATTTAGTCATTCATTCAAATGATATTTCCATGTATTTGTTATATGCAAAGCACTCATTTAACTAATTATGAATTCCATTAAAGCATTTAAAGCACAAAAGAAAAAGGAATATTTTAGATATCAGACCACTGCTCTTTTTGCAAAGTATGTCATTCTATATTATCATCTTGCTTTGAACTCTTCAGTGGGTTATCATTGCACTTAGAGTGATTTACAAACCATAAGCTGGCATATATATACCCTTATGACCTCACCCCTATCTACATGTTTGGCTTTATTTTAAATGACTCTCATCATCACTCACTATAAAGCCATACCTTTTACTTTATTTTCCTCAGATACATCAAGATGCTTCCAAACTTATTCCTTCTCTGCGTTTTCCTTCTTCTGTTATTTAGGTCCATAATTAAATGTCTTTTTTTTTAAGATTTATTTTTATTGTTCTTGACAGAGAGAGAGGCAGAACAAGACAGAGAGAGAAGCACTGGGGTGGGCCCAGAGCAGTCTTCAGAGTTGCCCATCTGTTGAGGGCTTCAGGTGAAGCCAGCTGCACAAGGAGACGACACCCCCACCAGAAAACTGCTGTCCTTGGAGGCCTTGTCAGCAAAAGTTGGTCTTGGCTAATCTTGCAATGTTTCAGAGAAAATTCAACAGGCAGATCTCAGCCTGCAAACATCCCACATCCTCTGATGCAAATGCTCCAGATAAGTGATAACAAAAAGAATGCTTTGATGCACAAAGTTCCAAAAAATATGCGGTAGGCAGGGGTTCTTGGTTCCTCTATCAAAGGTTCCGCCTAGCCCCTGCTTTTCTCTAAATTTTTCTCGTCTTTCTTCATTCCTTGCTCCAATCCCTCTCGGTACCCGGTGCCTACTGTGCTGGACGTGGCACAGATAATTAATTTTCTACATCATTCCATTCCACAGATGGGCGCAGAGCTGAGCAGGGCAGGAGCCAGCTGGGGACCTCCCACATAGGAAGCTCGCCCTGGCAAGAACTGAACTGGGGGCACATCCCTGTTCAGCATACGGGTCTGTGTGGGCCAGGGCCGGGACTTGATCCTTGGGCCCCCAGGCTGCAAGATGAGCGCTTAACCTGCTGAGCCATCTCAGCATCCCCAAGTGTCAATTCTTAAAAAATTAGGTACGAAAAAACGAAACTATTTACAAAGAGAACTCCAGTCTTTACAATTTCATGGAGTTACGTTTGCCCTTTTATATAACTCTGTTCTCATGCTATTCATAGTGCGTACTACTATCGAATACTTTATCTATTTGCTTATTATTTGTTTCTCTACCTAAATGTAAGTTCCAGCCTCGCAAAGAACTTAACTGTTGTGTTTACTGCTGTATCTCTAGCATAGTTACTACTCCATAACTATTTGTTTAAAACATAGATGAATAAAAAGTGAATACATGGTTGGATGATAAGAAAGAAGACTCAAGAATGATTACTGAATTTTTTACTTGAGCCAATGAATGTAAAGTGGTACCACTTAAGAAGGGAAAAATGTATGGTGATTAGAAATCAAGAATTTTGATAAAGTCATATTAAGTCTCATACTGCTATTAGACATTCAAATGGATGTTATCAAGGTGTCAGGTAGTTACCAACCCTGAATAGAATTATAGAAACAAACATTCAGACTTTATATGTTCCACTTATAATAATTACAATAATCATAAATTTATACACATACACATACACACACACACACACACACACACACACACACACACACACATTAGTGGGCCAGATACCATTTTACATTTTATGTAGAGTTATTAATCCTAATAACTTTGATTTAAAACATACACTGTTTCTATCTAATTTTATAATTCAACATTGAACCTCCAAGAGCCTAAATAACATGCTTAAAGATGTATTAGATAATAATTGGCAAAGGTGGGATTCAAACTCAGGCAGTTGGTATCATAACCTACATTGTAAACCCTGATAGTGGATAAAGAGAAGTGAAGTCAAGAATGAGTTTGGGTTTATTCCAATACTAGGAGATGAATAGTAGAGGAATATTAAGAAAAGACCAAAAACTGAGAGAAAAATTAGGTACGAAAAAAAGAAACTACTTATTCTCAAAAACTTAAAGCAAAGAATTTTTTCAGAAAAAGAAAGACCATATTTATTCATATTTTTCTAGAGCTTCAAAAGAAAAAGAAAAAAAGGAGCTCTCCATTGAATTTTCAAAATAGAGGCAGATGTGTGGTGACTTCCTTAAAAGCCATCTCTGGTGGTATGGAGTATGTGAAGGAGAGAGCAGAAGGTAGTGAAGTAAAAAATGTGACCTTTTCCCTGAATGGTTTGCTCTAATGTCAATGTAGTTTGCAAAACAAAAATGAATAGGTTAGGGGAAATTTTAATAGAAAATTTAAATTTTCAATGTATTTTATGCAGATAAAACACTCATGCTGAAGTCATAATACTGGTAGATTTTTTAGATCAAATTACAAACAGAGAAAAATGTCAGAATATTAATGGTCTGTATTATGAGTTTACAAGCTCATCTTAACCACAAAGAAGTCCATAGCTACATCTCCTCCCCTCCAGATACATACTGGCCTCTAGATAAAAAGATTTAACATAAAAATTAATTTGTGAGCACTTAAAAAACTACTCTTGGTCTCATTTAATTTTTCATTTTCAGCTGCAACAAGTTGTAATGATTAAATATTAAATAAGAATGTCAGCACAAAATGAATGTGAGAGTGTAATTTCTACTCCTGGCCCCAGAGATTATTCAAGATATACCTATCAAGCTAAAGTTGTTTTTGTTTCTTTTCGAGAGCACAAGAATATTGTGTCTTGACTTACTAAAATCAAAGAAACCAAAAGAGAGAAAGTAGTTATTGAAGAAGGAAAGACATTATTATCTTGTCAGCATTTGTGACTTAATTTTTAATCCTGGATTCCTTGAAAGTCAAAGGAAGAAACCTGCTTTATTTAGCAAACAACAAGCTGTTGGGAAAGGGCTTTGGGGTGGTAGAAGGAGTGGTAATCTGTAGTCCCCCCTCCATCACACTTGTAGGATCTGTCAGATTCGGACAATGACAAAACACCTACGCAAATATCTCAGCAATTGAGATGCCAGGATAGCTCAGCAGGTTGAGCATTTGCCTTGTGACCATGAGGTCTAGGGATTAAATCCTGGCCTCAGCCAGTACAAACCTATATGCTGAACTGCTGTGCAACTGGTCGCTGCCAGGATGGCTTAGCAGTGAAGGTTCTTGCATCTTATGCGGGAAGCCCATGGCTTGGTTCTGGCCCTGAGCAGCCCCACATCCACCTGTGTGGAATGAAACCATGTCACAACTAATGATGTATGACTATGGAGACTGCTCTGAGCGCTTCACCTTCTAGCTTTCTCTCTCTCTCTCTCTCTTTCTCTTTCTCTCTGTCTCTCTCCCACCTTCTCTCAAACAATAAAATAAATCTTAAAAAAAAATCAGCAAATTTGGCAATTACAAGTAAATAGTGGGCACTAAATTTCTATATGGAAGCCAGAAATATATTCCAGAAAATATGTTTTTAATAAATTTTTTATTGGTAATCAATGTCCAAAATTGTACCTAGGAAACAAATACATTTTGTGTACTCATACATAGTAATAAGAAAATTTGAAGATATTTTTCCTACTTGGATTGTCTGATGAATCAGGAATCATGTAGAGTAGAACTTTAAGAACTAGGTTAAGCATAACTCATTATTCAGTACTCTGATTCAGCATAATAATTTTAAAACAAGAAGTTTTTAAAAAGTTAGTTAATATAGTTAATCTCACTTTAAAACAAATCAAAAATGGTAATACAGGCATTGCTTGTAGTAGTCCAAAGGCAGATTGGTGCTTACAACCTATTGTCAGTACTTAACTGGTTGTGCTGATGTCAATGCCACCTGTATATGTCTGCTTATACCATTGCACCCATGTACCATGTGCCTGCTCTGTACTTTTGGAATAAATTAATCTTTTTCCTGAAGTAACCATTACAGAGCAAACGATTGCTCAAAATATCACTAAGAACCAAGGAAATAATGTGCGTACAACTTAGAGCCATCTGCTGTTCTAAATGCTGTTTATTCAATAAATAAATAAGTACTGATTTAATCTGTGGACATTTATAAGCCAATAGCTGAAGGAAAGTAATGCTGAACATAAGAATTGAATTTTCTCAAATTGCTATGGATTATTCATAAAACTGTCACAAAACTCAGTTTTTGAAGTCATAATTATTTTATATTCAGGTCAATAAACCTTTGTTGTGTGGAACATACAACAGCTGTCATGTTTATGTAAAACCCAAAGTTTAGATGACAATTATGTAAAAACAACCATAATTATTATCATATACTGAGGGCTTAGACATTGTAGTAAGAAATGTAATGTTATTTAATTTAAGTTTTAGAGGGACATTGCATAGAAGATATCATTATTAGCCTCATTTTAGAGATGAGATTTAGAGTGACTATGTACTAATATTTCCAAGAGACTTTAAGTGGCAGTGACTATAAGAAACAATGATGGCTAAACTAAGTATCACTAGGAATAAAAATTATGCTCAAGGAAGGTCTCACCCAGCATTTTTGCATAAAACATTGAGTTAAAATTAATGAGATTTTGTTATTGTTTTTTTGTTCTGTTTTTCAACGAGAAGAGAACACCACATTAAAGCAGGTGTTTGGGTTAATTAACAGCTGAAGAAATATTTTTTAATTTTTAGTGATATTGTCCCTATATCCTGAATTTATTTTATCATTATCTGAGCCAGAGTTTGACTGCAAATAGGTCCAGAAAGATAGGGAAACCACAAATAAAAATTATGGAATAAACTGGGGAGAATAGTACCTAGAGGAGAATGTCAGACATGGTTTGCAACACATAGAACTTACCCAAAAAGAACAGAACAGAAACTTATCAAGTTTTTGAAGAAAATGTAGCATTAGAAAATTGGCTTTTAAAAGGTATGTACTATGGGGTGTGTGTGGGGGGGCGGGGTTCTTTGACAAATACTTAAAATAATTCTTGGGCCTACAACCTTCTCTGAGAACATACTTCTGAAAAGGCTAAGAATAATAGAGGACATGGAGAAGTATCCCAGATATATGATCAAGCAAAATATGGAGAAAAATCCACAAGGGAGATCCTCCAGATAGCTGGTGTGGTGGGAATTTCCGCAACCTAAAAGAGAAGCTTTTATATAGTATGACCAGCAGCATTTGGCGTGACTACATACCAGTAACTTCTGTGTTTTTCTTTTACCTCCAGAATAAGAATATTTTGTGTTTATCTCTTCTTGTTTCATCATTAAATAATTTAATAGTTGTTAGAAGGGAGGTGTGCAAATAACATATCTTTTTAGCAACAGGTCTCTAGACCCAAAGAAGTAACTTTTGAATACAATCAGAAGAGTCAATATTACTTAAATGTCCTAGGTTTTGAAATGGATACGATGACTGATGGAATTTGGGGCTGATAGTTTTGGGAAAATCTGAATGTGTTCTATCTGAAAGATAATGAAAAGGATACTGGTGACCAGAAGGGACTGGGTAGGTACTAACCACTTCTATTGAATGTTCTGGAGCACACATTAGAACGTTTTGCAACCTTCTCTGTAGTGAGGTTGTGACTTTGTTATTAATTTTGGATAGTAAAATACAGGAAGAAAAGAAGCACATTCACTTTCAAGGATCCGTCCTTAAATTTCAGAGTTTTTTGTTTCTCTCTCTCCCCTCCTCATCCCTCTTTCTCCTTCCCACCCTCCTCTCCTCTCCCTTTCAACTCTATATCTATAGCCACAAACAAATGACTTCAGGAAAGTGGAGCCACATTTTACAAATCCTCACATCACCCCTTCAAAAACAGACTCGCAGGAGACCTATGCTACTCACAATAGACAATGACACAAGAAAAATATATATTAAAACACTGAAAGCACTTTGATTTGAGGGAGGTATGTTATGGCATAGCGCAGTATTACTCTTTCTAATATGTGATTCATACACCCACATATGCCTCCCCCAAATCTTGCGTATCTGCTCATTTATTCTTTCTTCTTCTCTCCCATTCTAAGCACACACGCTGAGACTGAAGTAAGGGAGGAGAATAATACCATTTACACTCAACGAGTTGCTCACACAGCAAGAGCATATCTCAAAAATTCAGCCACCCAGAAATTACAAAATGGTCACACCTCTATTTGAAAACACACATACACACAAAACAGTGGAGACAAATAAGACCATTAAGTGAAGGCTATTCACTCTACATAAGTAAAAGTTATGAACCATAAAGCAAAACATTTCTCTTAGTAAGTTGGAGGAGCCCAGGTTGATTCCTGATATGAGTCTAATGATGAGTCAACGACCAAGCTATTTATAACAGGAGTCAGTCCCAGCAAGAGATAAGGGCCTGTGCAAAGCTTCATTAAAATTGGGATTTCTGCTGGCAGCTCCCGTACTAAGAATGCACTTATGACACCATCAGTGCAGCAGTCCTGTGTATTAAACCAATGAATTCTTTATATTCTTTCAGCCTCAGTCTATGGAATGAGAGTAGTAAAATAGTGACATAAACCAGCCTTCAATTGTAAAAGCTACCTAAAGCAGAATTATCAAACATTTTTGTCTTTGGTTAAAAAGGTGATTTTTAAATCTGAAGAGGAATATTTAACAAATGTGAGAAAACTAGACTAATGAAAGGTAATGTAATATAGATGTGGACTTGATTATACATAGCAAAATAGCATTCCAAATGCAAGTACATCCTAAGAAATATTATACAAAACATTTGAATGTTCAGTGTGGATTGTTATCCTCGCACTGCAAAAATTCATGTGATAATTTGAAAACGATATTTTTGGAGACTGGATAAATTGATATGCACAAACCTAAATGGAGTTTAAGGACAATATAAACAATAGCTTCTATTTTGCACAGATAGAAAGTTGAACAACTTTAACATTAAGCAATTCTGTCTAAAAAGATAATTACAAGGAGTACCTACATCAAGTTCACTGTGCTGCTCCTTCTGGTGCAGTGATTGGGAGCCCATATTGTGCGGTTTGAATCCAAATTGTTATATTTTGAGGGTTGCTAGAATCTTTGTTTTTAACAGTCTGTACAATGCCTTAAGGATATTAAAGCTAATGAACTACTGGTCCACTAGAAAATAGGAATTCTCAAACTTTAGATTCCATCAGGAGAGCTTTTTAAACTCATCATCAGGCTCCACCATCAGACTTTTTTTTTATTAAATAAGCTTAAGATAACTTAAAAAAAATATGCATTTATAACAAGTTTCTAATGGTGCTGATACTGATATTCTAGGGATCACATTCTGAGAACTGTTGTACTACAATATTAGATTATAAATGAGAATATATGACAAATATGTTTAGTCACCACCAAAATCCATAAGCTACTGATTTTTTAACTCCTCAGTTACTTTCCCTAAAGATAGTGTGACCACGGTCATTCGCATGAAAATATATTTGAAACTTCTCTGGAACCTTCCATTTTTTTAAATATAAAGTGGATACCCTATAGTGTTTTTATGGTGGAAATAAGTAAGATATAAAAGGCTTTTGGTCTTCCATACATCTAGTATGCATTAAATAGAAAAGTGCTGAGCTAGCATGAATGTGAAAGTGCATAAGTATTATTACTCAGTCTCCTCAGAATGCCTAATCTATATCTCATCATCACAATGCTACAGATGGGGATCTCAGGTTAATACTGATAGCTTACATAATGGGGGTAAGAGTTGACCTTCAAAATTCTCAATCTCTCCAAGGACGATCTAAGTCATTCCAGAAATGGACTTCAATTCTCTTATAGATTGAGACTGCTCTCTTATTCCTTTTCATTTTTTAAAATGTGGAATATAGAAAACATTGCAGACTGTCAAAGAATCTAGCTTTCCTTTTTAAGGCCAGTGTTTGTAGCATGAAAAGTTCAGATATGGTGGGCCCATAATTCCTTGGTCAATTTTTGTCCACTTCTAAGATGAACCTCAACATCATGTGGTAAAAAAAAAAAAAATGTCTATTCGAAGTAGCCATCTGAAATAGACAGACCGGCCACATAATTTCTTCTACATGCCTCTCAAGGAGAATTAACTGGTTCAGCCTCAGCTGTTACAGACAGATAATAAATGGCCAGCTGCCATGGATACCATTCCCTCCTACTCAAAAAGTACAATTTCAAAGAGAAAATAGTAATAACAATGAAGAAGGAAGTAGTTTCAAAGAAGTTAACAATAATTTGGTTATGAGTTATTTATTTATTTATTTAATTATTTTAAAAAATATTATTATATTTTATTGTTAAATTTAATGGGGTGACATTGGTTGGTAATAATCAAATGGCTATTTTAAATCTTTTTTTTTTTTCTTTTTAGCTTATCACTGAATACAAATTTAATGAAGGGGAAGCTGGGATGGCTCAGTGGGTTAAGCGCTCACTTTGCAGCGCCAGGGACCAAGGACCAAATCCCAGCCCTGGCCTGTGCAGAACCATATGCTGAACTGGGGAGTTTCCTCAGTTCAGTTCTCTCTCTGTCTCTGTCTTTGTGTGTCTCTCTCTCTGTCAAAAAATTAATAAATAAATAAAACTTTAAAAATTTAATGAAGGGCTGAGTAATGAAAAAGCCCACAAAAGATTCTGATAAACTACCTCTATGCAAAGACAGAGTTGAGCTAAGGAGAGGAAAGGGGTGTTGGCTTCATAGCCTTTCTAGACATACACTGCAAATTCACAGAGCAGAGCCATAGAATTTGAATGAAGTGAATACCTTTTCCACAGGTTTGCCAAAGCAAGAACATGGCTGCTAAAAGGGATTTCAATACAATAAAAACATTTGGGGAAAGCTTTTTTTTTGTCACTATTGAGAACCAAAAAGTTTGCCTGGGGGATGCTGGGATGGCTCAGCAAGTTGAACGCTCATCTTGCAGCCCCAGGATCTGAGGATAGAGTCTGGTCACTGGTCCCTGAGGATCCACATGCTGACCTAGGGTGTGCTTCCCATGTGGGAGGCCCCCAGCCCAGTTCCTGCCCTGCACAGCCCCACAGCCACCTGTATGGAATGAAACTACCGGTAGGACTAAAACTGATGACATACAACTATGGAGACTGCTCTGGACCCTCCCCCTTCTCTCTGTCTCTGTCAAAAACAACAAAATAAATCTTTAAAACTTTCATCTGGCCCATATACATATATAAAAATGTGTGTGTGTATATATATATGCATATATATGTATGTGTGTGTGTGTATATATATATATATACACACACACACACACACACACACACATATATATATATGATTTATCATTATAAAATTATAGGAAATCACCTAAGATTTTATTGGTAAGAAGAAAGAAGAGGAAGTAGGACAAAAAGAACAGCAGGTGAGCAAAAATAGCAACATAGACGAAAACCAGATGAATTCTGAAGTACAAACATATTATGTATTCATTTGAAAGTCTCTGGAATCAAACAAAAATTTCATGTTCTGAATATATTAAATATTAGAATTTTCCAGAAATAGCAAAAAAATCCAAAGAAGAAAAGCAGAGGCAATGCTTACATGAGGTCCTGCTAAGATGGAACTTAAGAAGTGCACTTACTCCTGCTCCTGTAAACACAGTGAATTGATCTCACTAACATCCTTCAAATTCTAGTCTCTCAACCTTGTCTTTGTCATAAGGAATCGCCTGTGGTGCAATCACCTGTTTCTTGGTGGCCCAGGAAGCAGGGATAATTTTGTCAACATTAGCAGCT